>JAULBM010287890.1:0-16022 GCA_032357055.1 Geukensia granosissima | reverse complement strand
GATTTCACTTTCATGGGTGATATCAATTTCAAGATGTTGAAGAGGATGTTGGTATTTCCACGCAGCAGACATAAACTAGTGTTGTTACATTCACAAAAGATTGAATTCATGGAACCAATACATTCTACAGCTCCTCATAGGAATGCAATTCCACCCCTGTTGAATGCCTCGTGCACAAAAGTTCTTTCCATAATACAATACTAAAAGGCGGGGGACCTTGAGCGCTGCTCTATTTCTATTTATTTATTTTTCTTGTAGAGTTTAAGGCATGTGTATTGAGGGGTCATGTCTGTTTAACCTTTGTCATGTTCATATTATGACCAATTATAATGTCTTTTGTTGACACCAGAGCAGATTTTTGTTGTGTCATGATGTGATTGGTCGGAATAATCACATGACAAATGTGTAATAAACCCTATTGGGAAAATAATTAGAAAATGAATGTAAAAAAACGGTCAAATTTTAATTAGACTGTTCATGTGTGTATGAGTCTTCAGGTGAGACATACCTTTGTTCACTTTTGTTTCACTAAAATCTTGGATCCTTAAAGTGTTCAATAAAGTTGAGAGTAAAAGTTAAAGTATTATGCATTTTTTTTTATATAAAATGCATACAAGTCACCAGGGTAAATATTTTAAGATGCTGAATTATGAGAATTGTGATTTGCAAATTCTTCAACATGACTTCATAACTGCAAATTTATTTACAAGATTCAATATATAGCTATTTTGTATTTTTTAAAAAAATTTTGCCTTGTGTGAGGATTTTTGAGATTTCAATTCAGGAGTTTTTTTCATGTTTGCTTTAAAGTTGAGATTCCATTGAAAGAAAAATTTGCATTTTCAGAACCCATGAATTATTGCGTCATAGTGGGTATAATTATGACATCACTAAAATGCTAAATATGAGCTTTTCTATTAAATAGGGTAAATTAATCTTAATTTTGAATGGATTTTTTCATGAAGTATCGATTGCATACAAGAACTAACTAGATTATTTACATCTAATAAATTTAAATGAATATTACTTGTATAAATATTAATGTAGTTCTTGTATGTGCTGTATATTTCTTAGTACAAAATGCTTTTAATATTGCACAAATTGGTCCTTTATTTGCAAAAAGTCATATATATCCCATTTTCTAAACTTAATTTCTTAAATAGACGAAAACCTTGTCTTGATATTTGAAAACTCACCTTGTTATGATCGATAACACCCTCCATAAATATTTTAGGAACAAAATTGTGTGAATTTAAAACAAGTTTATTTTTGGCCAGATAAAGCCCTTGCCACACCTACTCCTTTCCTGAAGCTAGGCTATACTGACTGTTATACTTCTTCATTAAAAATTACATGTTTAAGTAAGAGTCATAAATAATTTAAGACCATCATTTAGTAAACAATACAATTGTTAAATTTGTGAATGACAGACCAATTAATAAATTTTTATTTTTTATGTTTGAATTGATTGGCTTAATTTACATATCATTTCTTTTTCAGAATATAGATTCAAGATAGAAACACAAGTTTAAAGCAAGATACTGGTAAATGTAACATTCATTATAGCACCACAAATAATTGTGGATGAATTAATCATGGTGTCACTATTGAAGCACTGTAGTTGATATCTCACTGTATATAGAAGTATTTAGGAAAAAGTCATAAAATATTGCACAGTGATATAATAGGGAGGGGGCCATATAAAAATAGAATAAATCTATGATCAAACCATATACTGTAAATTCAGAAATTATTGTGAAAAATGCGACAGGACATGAAACCCAATAATTTAAAGTCGCATTTTAAGATTTTCTGGTTGCATTTTACTACAGATTTCAAGGAATTGCAATATTAAAACTTGCACTTTTGTCAGAAATCCATCATTCACAATTTTAAATGCATGCAATAATTTCTGAATTTACAGTAATCCAATAGGAGAGTTAATATTATCTCCCACAACAATAGAGACATTAAAAAAAAAAGATTTTGCTTTTTTTTAAATTGATTAATTGTTGCTTAAATTTCAGTGGGCAATTGTACAGCCTTATTCAGAAAAGAGTCTTGTTAAAAATTACATATTTTATAATAATATCAATTACTTTCAATTGTCCATAAAGAAAGAGTGTGCTAACAATAACATTGAACCAAACCAATCAGTTTATCATATATTCCATATTTATTCTTTTAAATATTATGGAAATGTGCACTTACTTTCCGTTACAAATTGCCGCTTTTTGTTTAAAATCTGAAATCTTGCCCTGAGATGCATCCCTTCCCCAAACAATCAATTTTTGAACATCCATGATCAACTTTTTTTAGGAAAAGGGTCATTAAGGTGCATTTTGGCCCAAGAATTTGGCTCAAAATTTGAAAAGTGGATAATATCTATTATTTTAATTTTTGCATTGAATAATGTCTTTAATTGAAAATCCAACAAAGTCTTTAGATTTAATTGGTTCTACAACATTCACATGGTGCATTTAAATTGCTTTAAATATGAATTAAAATACTAAGAAATTAATTTATTTGATACAATATATGATAAATTTTTGTTAATTTCAATATAGATCACACAAAAACATCACAACCAAACTTTGCACAATTAAAAAGATCTATCAAGTTTAATAACTTCGTGATGTTTTGATGTAATCTTATTTATTTTGAACAAAACACCTCCAAAAATTTAGTATTTTTACTGAAAAATATTTAATTCCTATTGAAATAGTCAAACATACCCTGTAGTTCTGTGGAAATGATGAAAGGTATATAAGAATAAGTAATGAATTATTAAAAGACTGTTATAAACTGTAAGCAACATTTTCACAAACAAATTATTATTGTGTTACAAAATCTAAAATTTGGGCCATATATGGGCCTTAGTATACCTACTTCTTTGCATGTATCAAATTGTTCAGTGCCATTTATGACTACATACCACATCACCTATTTTTATATAAACCTATGTCAAAAAATAGAATTTAAAAATAATGGATTAGCTATATGATTAATGATGTTTATGAAAAGTGGGAAACCTAATATCAATTCATATTGTCAGGTATCAAAAGGAAAGAAGAGTTTGTTTGGATTGTAAAACATTAAATTTTAAGGATTTTTTTTAAACTGCTGGTACTGCAATATCAATTTTTCAGGGGGTGGTTGAATTAAAATTTCATTTAATGGAATTCAATGAAACTTCCATGGATCCATGGATTCTTTGTCATGTGATACCTTTGTTCACCTATTTCAGATAATGATATAAGTTATTTGGGGTTTTCCCATAGCAAAACATGGCCTATGTCAAATTCCAAAGCGTGTTGAATGGTTGGGATGCACAATTCCCATATGCTACTCCTGTAAAACTGCCTAATGAAATTGGATGAAACTTGGAGGAATCTTTGTTACATGATATCATTTTGGCACCTAAAATTTAAAAAAATATCTAAATGGAATTTTTGGAAAATCTCAGAGATCCTTTAGTATAAATGAAACCACATTGCAACTCCTATTTCAACCCATTGACTTGGTCAAAATACCATAAATGGGTTGGTGATACCCACTTACCATACATTACTCCTGAAAAACTACCAAATGAAATTGGATGAGTGTTAAATTGAATGTTAAATGATACCATTGTGCACCTTCTATATAAGATATTGATTGAGTGATTTGGGGGTTTCCCATAGCTGACTTTTTCTTTTGCATATACACATTTGTCCTTAACCTAACTTGCATGGTTCAATGACTTTAACACTGTCAAGTTTTCACACTAAAATCAGTTTCTCAGTTTCAATATATCATAGTTTAACAAAACTTGATATTCTTATACATTATTAGGAGTACTTGTCAATCTGACATGTTCCTTATGTCCTTGGCCTAATTTTCAGGGTCCCTTTATTTAGTAAAGTTTCATGCTTAGATCCATTTCTCATTATCTACCACAGATGAATATGGCTATGCATATACATTAATGGGAATACATGTCAGTCTGGCATTTGTCTTTTGTTCTTAACCTAATTTACATGACATTGTAAATTTCTCACATTCAAATCCAAATCTAGTTCTTAACTTTAATACCTAGACCCACTATATATGGTCTATAGATCATGATGGGTACATGTACTTGCCTGTCTGCTATAGGCCATTTGACCCTGACCTCTTTTTCACAGTGCATTGACTTGCACTATGGTTTTGTAATAATGTCATTTTTCAGTACAAAACCATTATAAATCATTATTATTTTGTGTGCAAATTCATTCATAGGTGTATCATTCAGTTTTCCACATGTCTTATTTCCTAAACCATGTTTTAATGGATGAGTGATTTTGTAAAATTTTTGAATACATATTCCCATTTAAGGCAATTTTCTTATTAACAATTATATACAGACTGGCTATATTTTGTCTGAATATAGTTTCTAAGGGGATCATGCAAGTCTGCTATATGTCATTTTACATTGAACTCTTTATGGTTAAGTTACTTCATAAAATTTGCAACATATTACAACAATTAGGTCTAATTCAACAACAATGGTTAGTTTGTGAATCACGTTGGTCATAAATGTACTGATAGTATAAAATATTTATATTTAATAAGACAATGGCTGTCCACATATTTATAGGGTTAAAACTGTTAATACAGGCCAAAAATTTTAGTGGCCACATTTTAAGTAACAGAATACTTGGCATGAACATCTGGCAAGACAAATTTATTAAAAAGCAATCAATAAACAAAAATTATAATAAATCATTAAAACAGAATCTGATCAGGCCTTAAAAAAGATGTGTTTCATTTTTTTTTATTAATGTATCAAAAAGTAAGTAAAACCCTTCCTACCTGGTTTTTCTTGCGTTTTATACATTCATTTGAAAGAGTCTAGTCAATCGCTTTCAGGCTAAAATAAAGGTGTACAAAACTATAATTCAACTGGTCATCAATGGTTTTAATGGATGCATGCCATTTGAACTAGAAACATTGAGCCTGCATCTATTAGAGTCCACTTTCAAAACTTAAAAAAATAAAATTCTGATTTTGATCTGATATATCAGATGTTGGTTTAAATGTATACCCATACATATTTTTGATCCCTGCATTCTTTTTGAATTTCAGAAATCAAAATGTCAGTGATCATTCGCCTCCAGGGACTACCATGGTCTGCAAGTGCTATGGATATTCGACAGTTCTTTAAAGGTCTCAGTATACCTCCAGGAGGAGTACATATAATTGGAGGAGAGAAAGGCGATGCTTTTATTGCATTTGTAAGTGATGAGGATGCTCGCAAAGCAATGATGATGAATAATGGTCTCATTGACACTAATGCGGTTCAGCTGTTCCTCAGTAGTAAAGCAGAAATGCAAAATGTGATTGGAGAAGCTAGAAATCAGAGTGTGCCAGCTCCTGTTGAGCAGTCGACACCACCACAGCCTCAACAGATTCCACCCCAGTCCTATATTGGATCTGAATATCCTAAACCAATGGAAAGACCAAACTATCCTCCACAAGAACGACCTGGATCTGACTTTGACAGATCATTTAATAGACCAGGTGATTATCATCAGTCAGTTCATCCATCGAGTAATGTTTCGGGTTCCAGTAGCATTTCTGAGTATGACCGCCATATTCAAAATCAGAGACCATACGATGACCATCCAGGAAGATATCCTGATAGAACCAGTATGCCTCCTCATAGCTCATATGATCAGGCGCAGCCAACAGACAGGTATGTTCCACCTGTGGACAGACGCTATCCACCACAAGATGCACCAAAAGATCCATTTGGAGTTCCACCACCAAATGGAGAATATGATCGTTTAAGTTCTCATTCACAAGAATCTCTTCCGGAAAATGCTAGATATGGACAGCCTCCTGACAGAAATCCACCAACTTCAAGGGAAGGATTCCAAGAACGATATCCACCACAAAGAGAAGGGTTCCCAGACAGATATGGTCCACCTCCAGCTCGAGGGACACCTTACGATAACAGAACATCAAGTTACCCAACAACTGTTGAAATGGACGAAACCAGTAGATCAAGCTCAAAAAGCCAAGATGTTGTTTCACCTAGAAACCAAGATAGGAAAGTGGATGAGGAAAAGATTCAACCTTATCCACCACAGCAGCCATGGGAAAACCAAGGACGTGTAAATGATCCATATTCAAGGTCACCCTGGGATGGTTTACCACCACCAAATGCACAGCAGAATGATCCGAAAAGAGCACCATGGGATCATGCTTCACAAAGTCCTGGACACCGACTAGATGGCCCACCTTCAGATATGTATCCATCTGATCAAGGCCCAAAGAGATCACCATGGGATCGGCCAGATGGCCCACCATCTGATATTTATCCGCCTGACCATCGTAGGTATGTACCATCTTCTCAACATGGGCAATCTCAAACAGAAAGAGATGTTAACTATGACAGGCGTACATCATTAGACCCGCCCTCGACAGAAGCAAGATTGGCAAGCAGAGGAGGTTTTGATGATTACAGAGGGAGATTGCCACCAAACCAGGATTCTAGGGATAGAGAACCTAGTAGGTTTCCACCATTTAATGACAGACCCCCTAGAGATGCATATGGTGCTGTAGGATATAGCAGGGAAGACGTTCCTCATGATGGTCAGAGAAAAGAAGCCAACATCCCTGGTTATGATCCACAAAGAAGATACGGGCAAGGCCCTCCACCAGACTGGAACCAGAGAATGGATCCCAGAAATATTCCACCTTACAGAGTAGAGCCAAGTAACATTCCACCAAACAGAGTAGAACCTAGTAATATTCCACCAAATAGACCATTAGGAGGATTACTTGAAACTCCAGACCAACGTTTAAAAATACCGGACAGACATCAAGCAGAAAATGATGAAACTAAAGAAATGGATGAATATGAACCACCACCATTTTGGAACCCCCCAGAAGATGAGGAACCAGCTAAGCCTGATCTTCGACGTACACCAACAAACTTAAGTGCTCCACCACAAACAAGGTCTGATGGCAGATTTCCAATACATGAGGATGCAGGTGCAAACAAAGATGGGCGTCCAGCTTTTGATAGGGATTTTCCAGTTGGATATCCTCCTCCACCAGTGGGGCAGTATGATCGTCCTCCACCCGGTGCATATGATAGACCGCCACCAAGTGCATACAATAGGCCACCAGGATTTCCAGATCAACTTAATGGTAGGCCTCCCCATTTTGATGAAAGACCTCCTCCTGACAGATATATGGATCGGCCACCTTCAGGTTTGGATGGGAGACCTCCATCTGCAGTACTCTCCAACAGACCAACATTGAATTACACTGATAAACCTGCAGAAGGACATGATAATAATAGACCGTCATTAGAATCCAGTGGTGGATCACCAATGGATATCTGCAGTGAAGAATACAGTGGTGAACTTACCACCCCCAGAGGCGGATTCCAGCCACCTTATGGACCACCACCAAGTGGACATCCAAACTTTGATCCAAGATTTCCAAATAGACCTCCTCCAAGTCGATTCCAAGAGTTAGGAAGTACGCCTCATAGATTTGGTTCACCAAACCTTCCACACCCCGAGAGTGACTTTAATAGACCTCCTTTGAGAGATCAAAATGTTCAATTCAACTCAAATGGTCAAAGAGTAAATGTGCCGTATTCTAATGCTGGACCCCCTTCCAGTAATTCTCAACCATTTGTGCCAGGGTTAGTTAGAGATCCAGATATGCGACAAGGTCAGCCAAACAAGGGAATCAAACCTGAGCCAAGTCAGTCAGAAAATTTAACTAACCAGAACAAAGAACTTAGAATACAAGATGCAGACAAAAGAGTTTCTCAAAGTCAACCCAGACACGGAGATGTTGACAACAGAACACAGAGAAGCTCCGAGAGAGATCAGTCTTCATCTAGAACAGATATTGATAGCAGACAGAAACGTGAGGATGAAGGAAGGAGAGATGATGATAGAAGGGATAGAGACCGAGAAAGAAGACGTGATGGAGACAGATATAGCAGAGATGATAGGAGCAGATCTGAAGTGGATAGAAGACGTTATGATTATGATAGGAGAGATGATAGACAAAGAGATCGGGGGAGAGATTATGACAGGTCAAGAGATTACGATAGGTCACGTGACTCAGATAGGTCAAGGACAGACAGAGATCGAGATCGTGACAGTCGGTATGATACTAGATACAGGGATGATAGAGATAGTCGTAGATCTCCTCGTGATAGCAGAGACAGGAAAGATGAATTTGGAAGAGATAGACGACAGGAAGATAGGGATTCACGGAGGGAAGATTCCAAATCAACACTAAGTAGAACAAATCAAACACCAGATAAGTCGAGTACACCTTCAAGAACATCAACCACTTCTGGTTCAGCCAGCAAGTCAACACATCCACCAAGTGGATTACTGGCCATTCCAGTTCCTACAACATCACCTAAGTCAACAAACACTACCACTGTTTCAAACTGGAAACCAGTTTTAGATCTCCCAAGGTCTGGTTCTTCTATTGAAACTTCAAGACCAACAAATACTACAGCAGCAGCGGTGAAAATGGGTGTTCAAAATACTACATCCACAACTGTCTCATCAATGCCAGCACCATCTAGTAATACAACTGTTACATCCACATTTAGATCCATGAGTAGCACTTCTGCAACTGGCCCAAGACCATTAATGAGTAACACAATTACAAGTACAAGACCCATGGGTGTTTCAGGTGGACGACCGGATCCAACAACACAACCAGGAATATTAGGAGCAGCTCCTCCCGGAGTAAGACCCATGCAAATGACAAATATGCAGCAACCTCCTATGCCAAAAAAGGCTGCAAATGACTGGGAGCCACAACCAAAATTCACACCAGTGCAGGAAACTCCACGTCAGCAAGCATCTACACCTGCAAATGTTTCAAACACAAAAATTGATCATGATGACCCAAAAGGACTTAAGAGGCAGTATAGACAGTCACAACCATCACTTTCAATTGTTGTAAAAAATTTACCCACAAACTCGGGATATAGGGATGTTAGAAAATTCTTTCATGGGTGTGAAATACCTTGGGATGGATTGAAAATGATTAATGATGAAAATGGAAAGCGCATAGGCGTAGCTTATATTAACTTTTGTAGCTCGCAAGCATATTTTGAAGCTCTGGAGAAAAACCAGCAGAAAATAGGTGATAATGTTGTGGAGGTGAAAGCTTGTAAACTGGAGGAATATGAAAAAGCAATTGATTCATATATCCCTTCAAAAGAAAATGAATCCAAGAAACCTCGACTAGATGAACCAACAAAAACTTCTCCTACAAAATCAGTCCCTAAAGATAATATAGTGCAGGTAAAAGGATGGGCAACATCTGTCAACAAGGAAGAGCTTAAAAAATTTTTCAAGGATTTGAAAATTGCTGAAAATGGTGCTGCAATATACATTGAAGAAGATTCACAAAAGAGGCCAACTGGAATGGCAATGGTTAAGTTTGCTACGGAAGAAGATTTTAAAAAGGCGTTAGCTTTAGATTTAAAACAGCTAGCAGGGAAAACTGTTCATCTAAAATCTGTGGCTCAGAAAGACTTGGACAATTTAAAAGAACCACAAAACAAGTCAGTGACTCCGGTGTCAAGTGGGAGTAAGGATGCACAAGGTGCAGGTGGAGATGCACCAAAATGTGACTATACATGTGTTCATATAAAAGGATTACCATCAATTGCGACATTACATGAATTGCAATCAACTCTGTTTGCGGGACTAGAACTAGGCAACAGGGGCATGCAGTTGGTACAAGATTCTAATGGAAAATCTTTAGGCGAGGCATTTGCCGAATTTTCTTCAGGAACAGAATGCGCTAAAGCATTGAAAAAAAATGGTGAATTATTTATGAGGAAGCCAGTTACTGTAAAACCAATTGAGAGAACTGAAATGCTTGACTTATTGCGAATGATTAAACAACCAGCTGGACGAATGAATAGTGGTCAACAGTTTGTTCGAAGAAGTACATATTATGTTAAGACTGAGAATTGGCCTTTCACAATTTCAATAAGAGAAGTGCTGAACTTTTTCCAAGGATTCAATCCTATTCAAGAGACAGTACGTGTTCAGATAGGTAATGACATGCAAGGCTCAGCAGCTATGGTTGGATTCAGAACACAAGAGGATGCTGAAAGAGCAGTCAGTAGTCTCAATAACAAGTACTATAGACAGAGACCAATCCGAATGGAGCCAGCACTAATGTGATTAGGTGAGTTTGGGATTACCAAGACACAGAGGGTCACTTTATTAATTATGCTGGCACATTTAGCATTGAAATTTAAGCTTTAATTTGTACTTAAAGATAGACTTTTTAAAAAGTATAAGTAGGAATTCCAATGTTTACAATGTTGGTAAAATAATGGATTGGCAAATTTTAATGCTTTGCATCACAACATAAGATCCTCTGTGTATGGTCAGCCCATATACTTAGCAAAGATTTAAGAGGGAAAATCTTTTATTTTGATGAAAGGTATGCTTAATATTTTTTTCCTTGGGAGCTAAAAGACAAAACGGGTAATTTTTTTTGTTAAATATCTGTTTTACAAATTATTTTGATATCCATAAAAGTTATTTTGCAAAAAGCTATTTTTAAGCACAAGTGACCAGTGCTGTGATAGAAGTTATAATCTATAAAACAGGAAACCTTTTTAAGCACACTGATTTTGAATAACCAAACGCTGTGTTAGGAGTTGATAAGTATAAAGGACACAAAACCAGTTTCTGAAGCATTGAATTATAATCTTTTCTGTACTAGATTTTACAGAATGAAAAAGGAAATGTGTTCAGGTTTCAACATGACAAGACCAGAAATTAAATGACTTGTTCTAGCACATGGATCTTTTGCTCACTGTATGAGTGATAATGAGATTTAACCAAGTGAACACATACCAAGAGTACATTGTATTAAAATTGTATTGGCCATATTTGTTTACAGTTATAGAGTTCGGATTAACCGAAATGGTTAAGTCAAAGAACACCATGGCAAAAAAGAGAAACAGAGGACAAACAAAAGAAAAAAAACGCTACACAAAAAGCCTTAGCAATATATGAACCTAATGAAAACATGTCGAGCTCAGTTGCTCCGGAATGGATAGCAGATCCTGCTCTACTATTGACACCTGTTGTGTTTAATTTATTTATATGAATGAAAGATTTTTAAATTCATCTTAACACACATTAAGTTATCTGAATTTTAGCTAATAGACATAGTTTAAACTTGAGATTAAAGAATCGTTCATGTTTGGCCACTTTTATGGTGGTTTCAATACATCTTTAATCAACAAAATGTGAAAAATGTTAAAGATACTAACACTGCCATTCCTGAAAACATGATAATGGCTTGATAGACAAAAGTTAAACAAATATCAAAACTCTATTATAATTTAAATTGTAACTTGTTTTTGCCAAACAATAAACCTATGGGTACTTGAAAACAAAACCAGAAAAAAAAATCAAGACATCATTTCGGTGAAGTTTTCATTATAATGGCTGAAAATAAGAATTCTCAAGTCTCAGGCAACCTTGAAAAGAATGGGATCTGTAAAAAAGGCATAAAAGTTTGATTCAGATGACAATATTAGTTTCTTTGAACTTTAAAATCATAGAAAATGGAATGTATTAGAGACGGGTTTCGATCGTGTGATTTAGTCTAAATTGAAACCGGTACTGCTGAAGAATTCTCTCACCATACCTTGGGTCCATAGAAGTCTTGTAAGACGTCTAAAGATGGTTAAACTTGATCCCAGAGAGACTGGCACAAAATGAACTTCAGTTATTACAATGTTTTGATGGTGCCTGCTGTCAAATTGACATGTCTGGATCGTTATAAATTGTCTCCAATACTTTTTACACCGATATTATACATATTATCCACAACACATTCTACTGTTCGACGCTCTAAAATAAGGGATGAACCCACGATCTTCCTCACTCGAGGCTAGCACGCTATAGCCATGGTAACACGTTAGAGGAATAGCTCATATCCAAACAAATAAAAAATGAAGCAAAATAATATTCAGTGGAAGGCGTGATCCGTGTAGATCAGAAGATTATGAAGAAAATTCTTAAAATAAACGTTGTCCGGATAAAAGTACAGCTCGGGATAATGTGAAATCATGAAACTTTATAAAGATAGTGCCCGTTTTATTAAAATTTCTGAGAAAAAAAGTGAACTAAAAAATGAACAAAAGGAAACACCCATATGATATAAGTCACCACGTTTCGCTACTGTTCAGGGTAATTATACCCCCGCAAACATAGTAGGGGGGGTATATAGGAATCACCCTGTCTGTCTGTCTGTCCATCCGTCCGTCCGTCTGTCCACGTACATTGTAAGCGCATCTCCTCCTACACCGCTCAACGGAATTTAATGAAACTTTACATGAAGCTTAGACACAATGTGTAGATTTGCATATGGGAAGATCATTCATCGTGCTTTATTCCAATGGCAGAAAATTCAACTTAAGTGATAGGGGAGCGGGGGGGTATCTTTTGTGAGTTTTGCTCACAGTATGTCAATTTTGTAAACATTTAACTGAAACCATAGAGTTAAACATAATAAGTGATTACAAGTCAACAATAACTGCTTCACAATTGGTGTTATAAAGTGTTAATTTTCATATGTGGGTATGTCCTATTGTTAACTGTTAAAATCCAATATAATTATATAAGGTACTGGACATCGCTCCACAGAGCGATTAGGACAGATATTCACAAGATAATGCGAGTTAATGAGGATGACTTTTTTTTGTCATTCATGAAGTCAAAGGTTCATAAATTTCAAAGCTCAGTAACCAAGATATAAAAATGAATGCATTAAAAATTTCAATATTATTTTTTAAATATTCTATATAATATCATCTTGTATCATTTTATAATCAATGTTTAAAACTAAATGTAATAGCGATACGTAGGTTTACTGTACATATCTATGGTAAACGAGAAAAAGATAAACCTAATTTTGACATAAAACTTTAAGTTTTTCTAATTCTGAATCATTGTTTTTTCGCAGTTTGTTGATTTTGCAATAAGTTAAATTCTGATTTTTTGTTGTGTCAGTGGTCTGGACGTCTTGTCTACGAAGTTTCTATTCTCGGTATTCCAAGTCCTGAATATATTTACCATACTGTTCTTTTATACTCTGTCAGGGTTTTGTGGAGTGATCATTATTTTCGTGCTGTATTAAATTAAATGTGCATTCTCCCTTTGCATTTATATTTAATCAAAAGAAAGAATTATTCTACAGTTGTTTTACATTATGCAATAACGTTTTACATACTATTATCTGCCCCTGAATTTCTCGACGGACGTTTAACATTGAGGGTCGGCCATCTTCGTTTTCGGTGGGTCAGCGCTTAAGTTTGACCTAGATAAAGAAATTATAAAATTGCGCACATTTCTTTAGTTCGGACTCTCGCGATTTATATGAAAAGAATTACTTTAAGTTTTCATTCAGGTGCGCCTTAAATCATTTTTGCATGTTATCTAATCCTTGTTTAATAACTTTACATTATGCAGCGTTGGCAATGTTTATTCTACTGTTTTAGTTGAAATTGTGCCTCCTTAAATTCTATGGTCTCCATCATAAATTGGTTTATCCACATGATATTAGTGTATCTCAACTAGTGTTGGACCTGTTACCGGTTATTCTACAATAAGTTGACCTCTTATCAGAATGACGTTAACCTAGAATAGAGTTAAAGGATTCATCGACGAGTACTGTGCCTTAGGACAGGACATTCTTACCCTTCATGAGCACCTGATCCCACTCCTGTTTTGAAAAGGAGTTTGTTTCAATTTTGCCACTTCTCTTTGGTCTATGCACTCTTGATCTCTCGCATGGGTATTCCTCACTGGACTTGACAATTGTACAATCAAACCCTATTACAACAGTCTACAATTTTCTATTTTTTTTCCCGTAGGGTCTAACCCAAGTCCGTTTAATATCACGTCTGTGTAACCTTTGCCACGTTCCAATTCTGATCAGATCAGTCACATCGCGTTTTGTGCTGACACGACAGCATTTTTGTCATGCAGCATAAGACACGATATGAT
Organism: Geukensia granosissima; assembly: GCA_032357055.1. Taxonomy (NCBI): domain Eukaryota; kingdom Metazoa; phylum Mollusca; class Bivalvia; order Mytilida; family Mytilidae; genus Geukensia; species Geukensia granosissima. The sequence continues at coordinate 1,956 of JAULBM010287890.1, read as the reverse complement.
TTGTCCGAATATGCCTGTGACGAAAGTTACACAGACTTGACTTTAAACGGAATGTGTTAGACCCTTCCGGGAACGGACGTAAGAGTCAAATTTTAATTAGACTGTCTACTAGAACACATTTTTCATTTTCTTCCTCCTTGTAAAAGTTTTTTTTTCTGTTTTCTTATTTAATGGTCGTATTTTTATTTAAAAAAAAACAAAAAACAAAGAAAAACGCGACTTTTGTACTTGAAACTACCGTTTTGTCTCGCTGCGTTTCTGCTTTTCATGTAAAAAAATTCTTATACATGTACCTGAAACATTTGTCACTCCTTGCTCTTGATTTTGCAGACTTTGCATTTATAGTGTTATGTATATACAGGGATTTAGCTAGGATTTTGAAATCATTAGTCACTTTTGCGTACGACATAATTCCATTCTAACAAACTGGTAGTATGGATACATTCTGTGTACAATGTATATTATCATTGATAGTTTAGAAGAAAGATGTCCTATGCCCAAACGAATTTGTTCTCCTTTTCTAAACATTAATTTTGATTAGAATAGAGAAATATATAGAAATTATATTGTCACATTTAATTTAGAAAACTACAATGACCTGCATTCCTATATTTTTGAATATGAAGTGGTGCTCCAATAATCTGATAATGGAGGATTTAATATTACAGATGTCTGATTGCAAACTTAGAAAAAAGCAGAAAGACATTTTCAGATAAAATTCACTTTTATATTGATCTCAAGAAAATAAATGTTTCCTGGTAGTTCATTTCTTTTGATGTATGAAGTGCTGGTATTTGGCTATATTTTGGGACTATCACATGACTACTGTTTACCTGCAAAATGGCGGGAAAACATCGTTTGTAGGTCAGTGATTCAATAATATAATTAAACAATGTTAATTTTCTTAATGAAGACAATGTGATTGAAGTAAATGTCTGCAAGTTCATAATTTATTATCAACTACCTGATTATTTAGTTGGATTAGACAAAAGCCATTGAAGTGTGACATTGTTATGCAATCATTCAATCATTGATCTCACTGGCCATTTAACCTGGAGCAATTATTGATTTAATTACCTGTGTCATAAAAGTGGCACCTGATTGGATTAGATTGTTAATTAACGAGGTAGAAATGGCCAAATTCCACCTACTCTTCATGATTTTAGAAAATTAAATGACAAATTGTAGGAGAAAGTTTTTCGTCATTTTTCAAAATCATTTGCCATTGAAGAAAGTGACGAGAGCTAGCTAAATCCCTGTATTCTGGATGAGCAAATTAATTTGAATGTAAGGAATAAGCCAAGTCTTGTAAAATTAACATGTCTTGTGAGATTTTTATGTGCTACCTAACAAGGTATTAAAAGTCTATGAGAGGACATGTCACTCTAGTTGTATGTATAAATCTGACTCCAAGCAAGCCAGCATTTGCTCCCAAATTTCATGTGTTTTAAGTGGAAATATAGTACACACTCATTTTGATCTTTCAATTATCAAATCCACATTCTCCTGTACAACATGTTTTAACAGTAGACCACCTAACAAGTTTACAAAGATAACTTAAGTACTTATTTAAAGTAGTTAATAAAACCTTTGTAGGAAGTAGGGTACAAAACCAAAACGTTAAACCATGCTGCCCGCATTTTTGTGACTGAAACATAACTACAAATAAAATAAAATTGGATTTTACATATGTAATTTTGAATACTTTTATCAAATTTTATGCATTGTTGAAAAACATGTATCTTTTGTATCAATTATCAGAATCTTAGAAGGTGGAATAATATTTGCAATCCAAACAAGTTGTTTATAGTAGAACCAGAGGCTCCTAGGAGCCTGAAGTCGCTCACCTGGTATACAATAGCCAATACAAAGTTGACATATGGCAGTGGCAGCCATCTTAGTTAGCAGGCAGGGTGATCTGATATCATTCACCAAAGTTTGGTTCCAATTGAGCAA
>JAULBM010287879.1:0-16022 GCA_032357055.1 Geukensia granosissima | reverse complement strand
GTTTATGTAACAAAATAATATAAACATATTACTGATTTCAAGAGTTATCTCCCTCAACCCAGGTCTACTACCTTAACTGAGTTTTGATTTTATATATTTCGTTTAGGGTTTAACTGAGAGCATTTATTTTTAATTTTCTATTTAGGATGTTATAATCATTCAATGCCATCACCCCCAACATAATTTGACTTGTGGCATGGTTGCTGTATAATTATTTGTTTTTTGTTAGTTGAAATTATATCCTTTTTTGCTAGATTCTGAAGCTTTATTTTGGAAAGTGTTTGGGAGTCACCATATTCTTCATCTGAATTTCAATGTATTCTGGAGTTAATATATTGAGTGAAAAATCGAAAAAATGTTGTTTTTTTTTCTTTTTTTTGTTGTTGTTGTTCCAAACCCCACATTATGTAGAATGGTGTGAGAGTAACAGTAAATCTATCAGTATAACAGATGTTATCATCTCCATTAACTTATCAACATGACATGGTCAGTATTATAATCCTGTTGCTCCCAGGGGATAACTTATCACCTCCTGGATAATGGAGGATTATAATCATGTTTTGTAATATTTATTTATATCAACTCTACTGTGAGAAATTTGGAACTTTGAAGGTTTGATGGGGAAATCTGTTTGGAGTTATCTCCCCATTGCTGAAATAAATGTTCTAATAACTTATTTAATTTTGTTTTGCTACCCAAGTTATTACATTAAAACATGGATTTTTATATTTTTATCCTGATTTTCACTAAAAATATTATCTGGCTGGTTTGGCATGATTGTTCTTTAAAAAAAATCTAGCCCAACATTTTACACATTTTGAAAAACAAACAGCCCAAAAAATTTTCTAGTTTAATAAGCTGCATAAGAAAAAAAAATTTTGCCACGCTGCAGGCAAAAAATTAATCCCAGAGATAAGACACAAATCCCAGGCCACCCCTATTCACTTCAATAAAATACTTCATTTTCTTTTAAAAATGATTTCCCTGCAATTTTCAGAGAACAAACCCATTCCTACTGGGACTATGGTAGACTGGTGATATCTAATGGGTATGGTGTGTTGGCTTCCTAATGTTTGTGTAAACAATGGTTACATAAAATGTAAACAAAACCTGTAACAGATAAACAATGTATACAGAAATTATCTGGTCATCTTAATTAAAATCTGTGGTACAAATTGAGCCAGCTGTGTGTCGTCATGCCTCATTAGTTGTCCTGGTTCTATCATTAATGAAATAGGTCATGTGACCTATAAAAGGCTATTGTTTGTTTTATATTTTCAAGACCTTTAATAAGCCGAAAATATCTGATGGGTTGTCTCCCTTAGATTGGAACCTATAGTATAGAAAACGGAGATGTGGTTTGATTGTCTTTGAGACAGCCATCCAAAATGTGTAAACTACAAACATCCACAGAATGCTCTAAGGCCTTTAATAATGGACATATATCCACATCCTAGGGCAAGGTGTAAACACCACCTCCCTAAAAAAAAAATAGTGACTAGATAAAACAATTAATATTTACATAATCAGTTTGGAAGCAAATACTGCATGTAATTACAGGAATAGTTTTGTATGTTGTCAGAATTCACAGATAACAATGGATATCTTCTGACTGTCATGAATACAAATCCGTTCCTATACGGGTTGTGACTAACATCGATTGTGACTATACACCGGATTTGACTACTGAGTAACACGACTGATGCCACTAGTGGAGCAGAAGTTGCTTACCCTTCCGGAGTACCTGAACTCACCATGGTTTTTGTTGGGTTCTTGTTACTCCAGCTTTAGTTTTCAGTGAAGTGTTGTGTTTTCTATGTTTTTCTTTCGTTTCATTTTGTTGGCAATGATTTTGTCTGTCTTCCAACTTAACAATTTCTGTCTGCCCCTTTGGTATCTTCGAATTCCTTTTTATATTATTATTTTGTTCAACGTGGAAGCACAAAATTTAGTATTGTTACATTTGAGATGAATTTCTTATGCAAATATCAGAATTTTTTGGGGTTGCTAGAATGTGTAGGACTTTCTTAATGCTCTGTGCAAAACATGCCATATTGCAAATGAGTTTGCCTTGAAATTGAAAACTGCAGAAACTTGTTATTTTCACAGTATACAGATACTTGGGATGTTTTCACAGTAATTGAAACCTTTCTGAAAGTTCTGTATTAGAGATGAATTTTTTCTGTTTGTCTAAACATTGATTTTCTGTGTTTAATTAGCTTAATACGGTGATTTCACAATTGTACCATTATTGTATCTGCACTTTATCTCCTGATCAGAAAAATCTCTTCAATCCTAGAGTATTTTACAATTCAGATAAGATTTTATGGTTAATAGAAAAGGTCGATAAATCTTGTTTTTATGCTTTAATTGATATTTTGCAGTCTTTCAGAATTATTTTATTTTCATTGCAATGATAAATTTATCATTTGGATTTCACTTCTGAATTGATTGATGCATTTATGGCTAAAATAGTATGAGATTTGAGGGAGATGAACTAGAGGTCATCTCTCTCAGTTTTTACCTGCATCACTGAAGGCAGAAGCAGGTTTAGTAGCTGCTAGACTCTGTTTGTCTCTCTGTCTGTCTGAAACACATCATACACTAACTCAAAAAATCTTCTCAGATTGTAATGTTGTTGACTGATGATTCCTTGTTCACTTGTGTTCTTTTTGTAAATTTTTTTTGCATGAAATGGACTTATTTCTGATATATGTTGTTGTGATTTGCTAATTTTCAATACTTTTATACAAATTACAACCACAGACATTTTCATCAAAATCATTGCAATACTTCCATGCTGGAAGTCCTGGTCACCTACATGTTTATTGAAGAAGCTTGTACTATATTGATGTAAGAACTGGTGGTAAATCTCCTAAAGATGAAACTTTTGTTTCACAGTAATAACGGTACCATATGTTTTTCCCTTTTGTTGATGGACATTTAAGATACTCAGACCAAAATAAAATTAAGGGTCAATTTTTTTTAAATATTTAAACGGAATGTGATTCTTAACTTTACTCGGGAAATGTAATGTTTCTGGAAAGATAAATTTCCTGAAAATCTGTCTTAATGATCAAAAAGTTTGCCATAGATTGATTGGCATTTCTGAATTTCACCAATCTTTTCTGATATCATTATGTTAGATTCTCTTAGAGCATCCAAGTATTTTTAATAATCACATGCTTAAGAATGGTCCAAATACCTTAAATCTATGAATTGTTGGATTAAAAAATACAAAATTACCAATGTTGAATAAATATGGAAAATTTTTGTATGCTATATGTACATTTCAAGGAGTAACCCCTCATCAGTAGCATTAGAATCAAAACGTAGGAACAATCTTGCTGAGACACAATCTACCAGTATATCTTTTCTTAATTTACCCAATTTGAGAGGAACCCCATCCCTCTCCCACACTGACTCGCCGCCCTGAATTGATGTAGCATTATAGACAGTATGTCAAGAAATCTTGTATTCAGCACTGTATTCTGAATAGTCCTAACATGTTATTGGAACACTACTGTCCCGAGACTTGTTAAGGCTTTATTAGCCGGTTGGATGCTTTAGGTGTAATTACAGAGCCATTAGCTTTTTTAAAAAAAACTACCATATTTGTTGGACTATAGGCAAGACTTTCTTTCTTTAAAACGATCAATTTCCATTATAAAATTATAATATAAAAATAGGAGATGTGGCATGATTGTCCAAGAGACAGCCATCCAGCAAATGACAGTAGAATTTAAACTTCTACCTTCAACAATGAACCAGAGTCCATACCATAAGTCAGGAAAATTGCAGATAAGACTTATAGTCCATGGAGATTTCATGTTGACTTTTAGTCCATATTGATCATGGTCCATTTTAACTTATAGTTCATGTAGAATTATAGTCCATTGGTTAACTTATCATTGTTATATGGTAGCAAAGAAATAAACTTGGCCCAATTGGTCAACATTTTTAACTCAAAATGGTTAAATTTTAACCTATTGTTTGAACCTGTGAAAATAAACTAATTTTAACCTGGAGTAAAATTTAACTCTTTGTTAAAAAGTTGAAAACTGGTCCCAGTTGGACACTGCATGTTTTTTTCAAGGTGTTTATGTGCCCAACTTCAAAATAAACCAGATTTATAGTAACTCTTACCAAATTGATGCAAGAAGGGGTATGATTTTGAAATTGTGATGGTTTAATATTGTTTGGACACAGTATAACTTTGGCAGGTGACTTTCATTTGTCACCCCTACCAAGTATTTTAATGCTTATTCAGTCAACCGAAGGGTGCCATATGGATTCTATCCAAAACATGATGACCATACTGAGGTTTTACAGGTTGTTCAGTTTTTGGTCAACAGCAAGATATGTTTAGTCTCATTTTCCATCAGTTGGAAAAATCGTTGTTTAACTGCACCATGTGTTTACCTTGCAACAATTTATCAAATTTTTCATCACTGTGAAAAATCAATGTTTAATTGTAAGGCTTGGTTGGATTATGTGCAAAAAGATCACAATAAACTGTCAGATGAATCAGATTTATTGATGATACCAGGGATTAATACCTGCTGTTCAATATTGTGATAGAGATTGCAGCGCAGTCTATTAATTTCCAAAGTGAAATGCACTCAACTGACATACTTTCCTATCCATCTTCTCTCCCAAGCAAGGGACAAGGGTCGTTAAACCATGTTTTTGGCACAAGAATTTGGCTGAAAAATGAAAAGTGTCTCGGGCCTTTTACAGCTTCTGTTATGGTATGGACTCTGGTTCATTATTAAAATGGGACCTGAAGAAGTTTAGATTTGACTGTCATTTGGTGGATGGCTGTTTCATGGACAATCATGCCACATCTCATATTTTTATATTTATTAGTATCTATTATTATATATTGTTTGTATTAAAAAATGTCTATAAAAAGAAAATCCAACAGTTTTTTAGTTTAGTTGGTTCTACATGGCACATAGACATTGCTTTATAAATGAAAATACTAAGACATTACTTAAAATTTGACACAAAATTTGATACAATTTTGTCGATTTTAATATAGATGGCACAAACACATCACAAGCAAACTTTGCACAATTAAAGTTCTATCAAGTCAATGTCTTCTTCATAAACAACCCCTATGGGCATTTTAGATGTTGGCAAGTATCTTTTCAATAAACTTTTTATGCCTTGACTTTAAGCAACAGGTGCAAGTTTTTCCTCGTCTATCTGTCTCTATGTCCATCAGTTTTCTTCAGAGATTTCTCAACTTGTGTATGTGAGATTGATTTGATATTTTGGTCTGAAGCATTGTCAGGTGAGTTGTGCCATGCCTCCCCTTTTCAGGTGTGTCATATGTCTACATCCTGTTTGCCAGTCTTCCCTGTCCCATGGACACCTTTTCTCTGTGTTTAAAGTCCTTAGCAGTTCTTGTGACCCAATGCCATCACTTGAAATACGATATCATCCATCCATTTTCAACTGGATATCAGATATTAATCCTCTCCTCTGAAACCACTGGACCAATTGGGACCAAAACAAAGTTGGAACAAAAGGAATGTGTGTTATTTGCCACAAATATGGTTGCATGGGATTGCTTAATCAGAGGGGGATCCAGACTTTTGGGAGGGCCACTTTCTTTGGACCTCTTGATTCATCAATTTTTTCCATTTCTAGGGGAGTTTAAGGCCAAAATTTTCTTTTTTTATCATGTTTGCATTTCAAAGGGGGTGGTTGGATGGGGAGGCACCCCTGCTCCCTGGATCTGCCCCTGTTAATAACAACAGCAAATTTTATGTTCATAAGGTTGATTGGAATATGGACAAACAGGAAGCTGTTGGCAAGCAAAACATTGTATGACACATTTAAAACACATGGAAACAGATATTATGATAAAAGCTAATTTTATAGAAACATTTTCACACCTTTAAGGCATCAGTTACAGTATTGATACATTTCTATATCCAACTGATATTGATAGCATCAATTTCTATTGAAATTGACAATGAAATAAATATCTTAATTCCCTGGACAGGTGAGTTTTTACCTGGGGAGAATATTGATAAAGTTATCAACATCTAACAAGGCTGGGAGACACAATTGGAGGTGTTGTTAGAAATAATTAAAAGTGTCAAAGGACAAATTTTTATATCTGTCAATGTTAAGTGCTTTGTATAATCAAAATATTAATTAATTAAAAATATCTGTATAGATATTTTGACAGGGGTTGTCCAAAGAGAGGAAATGTTTAGGGTTGAAAAGGTTTAAATGCTTAATCTGGGGTAATAAAAAATGATATGTAAATGAGCCAGAAAAAAAATAAGTTCCAGTGTTATTCAATTGCTTAACATTTTAATGCTCGAGGTCCAATTGTATGTTTGGATAAGTTGTGTGCATGTAATAAATTTTTCTTGTGAACATTTTTTAAATTTTTAGTCAGCTTTATTATTTATTCTGTTAACCATGTATATTTATTAAACTGGAGATGGGCTGTTTTGGATGTTTTTTCCTGGATAGCAGGGAAATATCCCATTAACTGTTTTTCTTTGAGAAAAAAATCAAGGATATAAAATCTCCTTCCAGTTTTGAGTTATCCCCCTTTGGTCAAATTTCAACAGATCCCTTGATCATTGGAGCTTGTCTTGCTCAGTAGAGAAAATCTGCGACCTGGTTATTTTCTTGATAAATAATTCTGATGATCAAAGAACTTTGATGCACAATTTAAATTAGAAATGGATTTTTATGTTGATTTCAAAGAGAATTGGATTGATTACTAAAGTGCATATTCATTATGCAATTTCAATATGTCCCTTGCTGCATATTTAGAAATCATTATTGAGGAGTAATGAAAGGGGCACTGTAAAGGATATTTTGTTGGGCAGTGTTTGGATGTTTGGATTCTTTTTGTACATGCATCCTATTTCAAAAAAAGGAGGGGCCTGGGTGGCCGAATGGTCTAGGTAGTTGATTTAAACTTGCCTGTACAGATCACTGTATCCTATCACCTAATTACGGCATGAGTTTGTGCCTGGGTTTGTACCATACAAAAACAGGTTGTGATTAACTCACATGGCACATGATAAGGTTTGTCAGTTACCTGCCCAAGGTCAGTGGTTCTCTCCGGGTACTCCGGCTTCCTCCACTAGTAAAACTGACCGCCGCGATATGACTGCAAAATATTGTTGAAAGTGGCGTTAAACCCCAATCAAACAAACAAAATATTTCAAAAAAGAATTGGAATATATGGCAGGAAAATACATTATACATCTTAAATATATTTATCACGATACAATATACACCTAGCTAAATTAAACTGTGTTTAGGGCACTTTTCTGATCTTTATCAGATATGCTGTGTATCAGTCAATCTTTATGAATTTCTAGCTTCATTTATGGAAAATAATTCTCTATTCTCTTAATGAATGATATTTTGAGACCTTTTCTCAGCTTCATCAGATTGAAATGTGGTCCACTCTTCTTGATATTTACCTCTTGTCTAATTCCTTTTTTTTATATGACTGCAAAACTTTTGTGGTTGTATCATGTTATGGACATGTCGTCAGCATCAATGTCGGTGTTAGTGTCCGTAGACAGTCAGGTTTCATTTCAACATTTGTTCTACTTTTTGGATCCATTTTAAATTTTAACACATTGATAGCCTACCCAATATAAAATACAGGTTGGGATTGATTTGGGTGATCTGAATAGCCCAGCCTGTTATTTAAAAGGCCGGTACAAAAGAGGATTTTTAAATTTTCAAATGTAAGTTTTTTAATTTTTGGTCCAATTTTGATGGTTTTTTCCACATGAAAAAGCCAACATAATAGGCCAAAAGCGTCATGACCTATTTCTTCCTGTTATTGAGATATAAGGGGTCCAGAAAATGCCATGCCCTAATTTTAAACTTTTTTATTTCTCATCCAGTTTTGATGGGGTTTTTGTGCAAATGATCCTTATGAAAAATGCACAAAAGTTACTCCAAGCATTTTTTGATACCTTTCACAAATAAACATTTTAGTATACTCCAGGAAAAAGAATTTTTTATATTTCCAGGTACATGATAAAAAGGTTGTTTTTATTCACATGCATCATGGTGTTAAATCACAAATTTTTATTTTTTTTCAGTTTTGTTATATTAAAATATTGCACCAAAATAACATAAATGTTTTGAATGTATCATTCTGTTTTGATCTTTAAATGCATTATAAAAAATTCTTTTGATGACAAAGGGCTACAAGAATACACAATGAGGTTAACACAAAATTATCAATAAATAATAATGGTATATTAAATCTTATTATAAAATATTAATATTAAATTACAAACATGCCCTAGAACTGTTAAAGGCATATTATTTCAAATATTTTATAAATATTTGTTTAATGTGAAATAGTTAAGGACTTTGAATTTGACTATAGAATATTGGATGTTATTTAATTCTCACACACTTGAAAAACTGGATACAGATTCAATTTTGTTCTATTGTGGACAATGGTATTCGATCCAAACTGTTTACTCAGGATTTAGTGTTTGTTTTTCCTTTTTTCATTCTTTTTACGAGGCAGTGTGGTGTCTTTTTTAATTCATGGAATAATTTTTTGCAGTCCTGCATAATAATCATTTTCATGGTTTTTAGGGTTCCAGACTGCAGATTAGACTTTATTTCTAATCTTGTGAATTTCAATTATTTCTAAAGATCCTTGATAGCTTGAAAATTTAGATTTCATTATCTAACTGGCTAGGCTGTTTGTTAAGGTTTAGAATAATTCTGAAGTCAGAAGCTTTCCTGTGAAAGAATTTTATAATTCAACCAATATTGAACTATGTAAAACTTAAAGTAAGATTGGGAATTTAGATAATGCAGTGCTTGTGCAGTGGTAGAAGATGAACATTATTTCATCTTTGATTGCTCATTACTTTGGAAATGAGGTAAACTTATCTTTCAAGGACCCATATCACAAGCTGATTCAGTTCACTTTTTCACTTGACCTTTCATTAAACATGAATATCACATTATTGAAATACTAATTTAATATTGCTTAACAACCATTAACCAACTCCAGTGGCGGATCCAGAGGGGGGCGAAGGGGACATTTGCCCCCTCTAAAAAAAAAAAAAAAAAAAAAAAAAAAAAGAGAGAGAGATTATTGACAACATGATTGGAAAATGCTTCATATTTGCGGCCAAGAAAAGCTTCAATAATACTGAAAACCCATCAGCTTCCCTGGGGCTTGCCCCCAGACCCCCCGCCCATTTTTGTCTCCCCTAACACAAAAACCTGCATCCGCCCCTGAACTCAAAGCATCCATCAGATATGCTGATGCAAATGATTTGGAAAGCCAAAAATGATTTAAGTTTGCACTGCAAGTTTTACTGGGTAATTAAGGTGATTTCCTGATCAACATAAATAAATAATTTTCAAATATCATCTTTTGTTTCAAAGAGGTTTGATTCCAAATTATAATCAGCAAAATTATTGAAAGGTTCATGTTCATGTTCAATCAATAAACGAAAGGTAAATTGAGGGTCATTTTTACTATGGCATATATAAAAGAAGAGGAAAGGGGCAGATCCAGGGGTAGGGCCAGTGGAACCCCCCCCCCCTTTGAAAAGCAAAAATGTTAAAAAAAGAAATGGTTTGGGGTAAATTTTGGACTTAATCTAGTAGAAATGAGAAAATTGATGAATCAAGAGGTCAACAAAAATGGGGCCCCCATTTTCCAAAAGTCTGGATCCTCCTCTGGAGGAGTTCCAAAACCTAACATAAATCTTACAGCATGAGAAACAGTTATCCTTAAATAGAAGTACAGAGTAGGGGAATGGGGCAGTGGAACAAATAAGGTTAGGAAATCTGGAAAAGATGTATATATCTTTTGATTGCATAAAAAATTTCCTTTTGACAATGAAAATTTTCATTTTCTTTTCCTTTATGGATGAACACTGAATTAAAACTAATGTTAAAATCAAATTGAGCTTAAAAGTCATGTTGAGAATAAATTGAGCTTAAAAAGCATTTTTTATTACAAATGTCCATTATTTTTCACCTTTTAAACCTGATAAAATGAATATGATCACCGATTGAATTGATCCGAATATGAAAAAAGTCTTTATTGAATTTTTATTTGTATCTGTACATGGATAATGATCATGGATTTTTTCACCTGACTCAAAAATTTGATTAGCAACTTCTAAGTCCTATAATTTTTCTCCAGATATAATAGTTTCACACCAGACGGTCATATATCCAAAATAAGTAAATGATTGGATGAAATAATTATTATTCATAGAAATTTATTAATTGACTTTTTGTTAATTAGTTCATTCCCTTTGTTGTTGTTGTGTGAGAAATTCTTGTGTGGTTGTAATACAATATCGAAATCGTCAACAGGCCATTTACAGATTATTGTGAAAATTTGTTTGTATAAATTATTTATTGGAAATTTTTATTGGTTTGGACTATTAGAGGCATGTTTTCCAATACATTGCATGTAATGATCTGTGTATGGATGTGGGACTAAATTTGCAATTGACATGGTCAGTTTGATGACAAATTGTGTATTGAAAATGATCTGATGAAATTAACTAATCACATAATATTATGTATTTTGATTTAATGGCAATGTACATGCATTTCAACATGTAATATGTAAGATTTCGTTGATCATCATGTAATTTTTGCTGGAATAAGTAATATTGGAAATGGAATTAATTTTTCATCAATTTATGGAGTTTTGTGATTAATTGTAATATTTCTGGGAATTATTTTGTGTGATCAGTTTCAGATTTGGAAGATTTTTGTTGCATGCCGACATGAAACATCTCAGCAGGTTAGAAATATTTTAAATTGGAAATCTTTTATCTGGAAAGAGCAGGGTGAATTTTATGGTTCATAATCAATTATTTTTCATTAGGAATAATTTAATTGAAAGCTGGGTTAATAAGCAAACTCATTGCACTTTTTTTGACATGTTTAAAAAATGTTCATATTCATAGATTTTGTGGATAGCTTACTAGAGTGCAGCACTCAAACTTTAAAAATATGTTTTTTTTGGCTGTTTTCTGCCTGTAACTTCAGAGTGTAGGGTCTGTTGGTGGGAAAAATATTTTATGTTGTCAACAGTGATGAAGGTTTTCAGCAAAATATTTAGCACATATTGAAACATTAATGATTCCAATAGTCTCTTAATCAAATAAAAAATATTATATAAGTAGAGAAAATAAAATTTTGACAGTCGGGCAGATTTCTCAGGGTAGGTCAGTAAACAACAAACAAATTATTTTTATTTTAACCCTTACAAAGTTTAGATGTACTCAAATAAAACAAAAATCTATTTGTTTAAATGATTGTGAGTCTTTCCAAATTTTTATTATCAACGAATTTGGTTGGACAACTTTGTTCAAGAAAATATTTTATCTAACAAATTCAAATAACATTGATTATGAGGTTCAAATTGGTCCTTTTTATTAGCTACATACCAAAAACTTTTAATACTTTAAATTATTGTTCACCTAATTTGCATTTTTTCCTTTTGAAGGGATGAAATTTTTATTGTAAAAGTTTCCTTATAACATTAATTTTTGCCAGTTGTGAATCATAAAAAACTGCCAACCATTTCTATATAATTTATTGGAATTGGATTTTCATCGATCTCTTAGAGAAAACTTTCAAATTTAGGCAAGTGTGGTTTTATAAATAATAAATTTTAATTTTTGTAGATAAGCCAATTGTTATGATGTAAGTTTAGGCAAGAGTTTTAGAATAATTTTTATAATTGCAAGAATAAGTAACATTTAAGCTCACTGAGAGGGAAAGACTTCCTTTTGGCAGACCTTTGGTTGACGCAATAAGCATAGACATACATTGTGGGGGTGCCAAAAGGAAGTCATGCCCAGACTAGGTAGGCTAGTAAAGATTTTATTTTGGCTAGTGCAATAAGGATTGACTAGACAAAGACTAGTCAAAATGACTATTTCCCTAGTGTGATGACAAATATTTGACTAGAAAGCTAAGTAAAAGTACCATTTTGGGTAGTCATCCTATGGACAGTCAAATTGACTAGTTTACCTGGTCAATTTTACTAGTATTCTCTTTCAATGCTCCTACTTAAACACACAATTCATATTTCAATTATCATTGACTTTATGTTTTATTAGTTAACCATAAATTGTAAGAAATAGAAAGGAAACCAGCAGATTTTAACAAAACTTGGTAATATGGTCCTTTACCAGTTGCCCACCAAAAATAAGGCTTTAACATTTCTACCAAAATTAGAGATTTATGAATGAAATGGTTAGTATGCTTTTTTTTGTCTAACCTTGCTTGTGTTTTACTAAATTTCTTTATATCAACATGGCTTTAAATTTAATTTTCTGAGTAATTCCTTCAAGAATCATTTCACACCAAAGCAAATTTTGTATGCAAATCAAATACTGGAAAAAAATCTCCCAAGAAATCAATTCATTAATAACATTGATTAAAGGTTATAAATTTCAATAATTTGACCAATTAATGTCTTCAGAATGATTTAGGCTAATAATTAGGAGAAAACATTTGTACAAAAGAGAATGTAATATTCATAGAAACCAGTCTAAATTGAAGCCTGTGTAATCCCAAAATCTATTTATGGCAGATATACTGTAAGATTTGGGATACTGGAACTCCAATTCTCCTATCAGTTTTCCAGAACTGGTGTTAAATCTTCTGGAGACTTCTAACTCGTAACTCGTTTTGACAATAGTTTTCATCTGAATGAGAAAATTTACATCAAAACTGACTGATTAAAACCCTAAACCATTATCTTAATATTGTGAAAGAATATTTATCATCAAATCAAACAATAATTGAAATGTCCATATACAGAAGTAAAATACCTTGTGTTTTCCTTATATAAGCAGCCTGGGCACTTATTAGAATCAACAAAATAATGATTTCTATCAGGTCTGGTGCGAAATATTTAAAGTTCTCACAGTTAAGAATAGCCTGAAAAGGAGAATTCTAGTTTCCAACCCCTTAAATATTTTCTTGTTTTGAATTATGAATTGCTATTCTTTCAAAGATATTGTTTGTTTTACGACGGAGGAATAAGAGTTTCAAATGAAATTAAGATAGTGCAGGGGCACTTATTACTAGGAATTTGGTTTATATCACTCTTCAGCGCAAGTTCAATCAACCAGGAGAACCGAGAGAAAAAAAAAGAGTTCTGATCCTCCAAACTACGTATTATATCTGCAATAAAATTTAAAAATAACTCACTTGGAACAAGGCTTTAATATTTCTTGTAAATTTTCCCTGTCTAATCAGAACTTATTTTTCCATCTCTGCAGTGTTCCTTTTAGACAGGCAGATTCTAAAATGAAATTCCTGCCAACGATATAGCTGAAATACTACTGAAGTGGCATTAAACAACAATCAATCAATCTAAGATAAAAAAGGCAAGAAAGTATCTGAATTGGTGTCATAGATTCACTTAGTAGAGAAAGGTAGAGAAAACCAAAGTTTTCAGCAACAAAATTGGGAAATATTAGACCATAAATGGAAAACCAAAAAATTTTTCAGCAACAAAATTCAAAAATATGATAAACATTACAAGCTTTCTTTCAACTTTCTGAGAAATAACTCTTAAGATCATTTGATTTTATCGGGACCTGTTTCGTTTCATGTGTCACAAATTTCCTCAACACCAGGGTTTTTGTTTTAAATGTAAAGGGATTTCCATTCAACTTTCATGGAAATAATTTTTCATAAATGCAGAAAATTTTAACCACAAGTGTTATTATAAGGATTTCACTTTTAATTTTTAAGTGGACACTTGAAGTCTTTACATCCTACTTAAAATCACTTCATAAAAGTGAATTTTCTTCTAATCAACCCTTACTATAATTGAATCCATTTTTATTAAATTAATCAACACATAATTTTATTAAGTTGGTGTGAAAGTTTTTTTTTCTTCTTGAAAGTGAGAAAAAATTATGGGGATATGGGGGGGAGGGTGTCACATAAGTTAACAAATTTGGCCCAAAATACCGAAAACCACAACAAACTGCACCAACCTTAAAAAAGACAGAAAGAGAAATGAAAGAAGTAGATATGATACATATTTTAGCCAAACTTGGTACAGGCATATAATCTGGAGGGGTTAAACAAGTTCAGACTGAAAGAATAAGGTTTGAAGTTGGAAATTGATTTTACCCTAATTGTGAAAGTTTTTGTCCCAGGGTTTATTCTGAGAAATAATTTCGCCTGAAGTACCTGTAGTGAAAACCTGAAAGACATCTTTGATTTCCTGTGACAAGTGTGGACACACTACTTGAACCTGGTCAATTTGATGTATTTCATTTACAAGTGGAAAGAAAACAGTTATTGAGAACAGATCTTTTCATCTTAATATTTTTTATAGAAATCTGTTGAATGATTTATAATAGATTATTCCATGAAAAGTGGTTTTCCTTAATGACAAAAACATACATTTTTTGTAAAAATAGCATATTCAGGATCTCTGGTGATGTAGACATTGTTTTTCATGGAATCGGTTTTGTTGTCATAGGAAATTGATCTTGTGAAATGTGATGCTGACGTTAAATTGGCGGTATATCATACTGATTTTGACTGTGTCATTAGGAAGCAAACATCATCGGAAATAAATCATTATAAAATATAACTTAACGATTTGAAATTAATTCTCAAGATTGTATATCTGGTTAAAGGAAACAGGATAAGTTTGTAGAGAGGAAGTGATTGACTATTTATAAAATTTAATTTTATAACTGAGATGATATCAATTTATAGGAATACATATCTTCAGAAATAAAACAGCAATTTCTGCAAAATTGCATGTGGAGTGGATACTATCGATTCTATGGAAATTTTGAACATCAAAGTAACTGAGTTTAATTCTGTTACATTTATGAAGTTTATTGGGGAGATATTTATTGTGAACAATGCCGCTGAAGAATTTACGGAGAAGATGGAGTACTTTGTTGAATATGCCGCCGAAAAAAAAGATGAAAAAGTCTCTCAGTTGTCTATCGGATGCTTTCAAGGTAATTATCTTTGTTGTACAATGTGACACATCTAAAAAAAGTGAATAATTTTTTCATAGGAATAAACTGGCAGTGGGTAGATGTACTTTTATATTTGTTATCTGTCAAATACATTTTTGTTCCCGGTTTGTTTTTTTATTAAATGAGACCCTGACTTTGTCAATAGTACTGCATGATCACATTTTAGTTGTTGTAGTTTGGGGATGGATGAGAAGTCCCACTCAGTATTCATTCTCACATAAATTTTTGCTGTCAGAGGAAAGAAGTGACTGCAACTGGTCAATTGTTTTTGTTCTTATTTCATGTGGTAGTTATAAAAAAAAAAATTAAGACGGCTGATTCAAGCCCAAGTGTGACCCCTCAACGATGATATAAAAAGCAATCAATTTTTTTTTATTCACCCCCCCCCCCAAAAAAAAATTGTACAGAGTAAGGGATTTTTCATTTTGCTCAGACTCCCATGAGCCTCTAGTTTTTTTTCTAAGTAAAAAATGAATATCAACTGAGAGCTAATATTCTGCACTTTGATAATCATTCATAAACACTCTCAAGTACCTGTAAACACCTGTTAAAGGTATGCTTTTACCTGGACAGGTAATTAATGACTTTTTCAAGCATCATTTCCCCTTTTAAGTGACATTTATTTACCCTCCATTAGTTTATAATTACTGTATTATGGAGTAAATTGGCCAGATTTTGTAAAATGAGATATCGTTTGTTTCACCTGAAGTTTCATTAATAAAAACTGGACAGATGTCAGTATCAAATGAAGCCAATAATTAGCTTATTAGCATATCTTAACAAGTGCATTTGAAATATACATATATACTCAGGGGGATGTATAAAGAAGGAATATTTCACAAAGGAATTATAAATGCTGTTAAGGTAGTAGATCTAGGTTAAGGGAGATAACTCTTAAAATCAGAAGTATGTTTTTGATATTCTGTTACATGAAGAGCTCTTTAAGCATTCAACAGAAACAGATCAAAATTAATCTGTGTT
>JAULBM010287868.1:0-16022 GCA_032357055.1 Geukensia granosissima | reverse complement strand
CAAAATTCATCCCTAACACTGTTAGGTTAATTTTCAGACGTTTATTTGATTTCATGTTAACCTTGTATCATCTGATGATCCAGTGGGGGAGGTATATTGTAGAGTTGTCACAAATTTAAGACGTTTATATATATATATATATATATATATATACCTTTTCTAGAATGTATTCATTGGTTTTCTTTTGACATGCAGAAGAATTAGTGTCAATCATACCCCATATCTCGCTTCCATAAAGTAAAATCGGTTTACTTCTATGATCATAGAGATGCGAGTCCAGTGTAGAATACCCATGCGAGAGGATCAAAAGTGCATAGTTCAAAAAGACGAGATAAATTAAAAAAAAACTAATAGATAAAACGTAAACAAAAAAGAACAGAAGTTTGGAATCTATGAACTCCTTCTAAAAAGAGGAGTGGAATCAGTTGCTCATGAAGGGTAAGCATTCCCTGTCTTGCGCACAACACCTGTCGTGAAATCCTAACAGAGTTTTAATGCTTGCATTTGATGAGGGCAAAGATGGTTTAAGTTTAAATTTTAAGTTTAATTTTCATAGATTTTTTAAATGCATTGAGTAAATTTTCCACTCTAAGTAAATGTTATTCCCAAATATCTGTAACATTTAACACTTTCAATAACATTCCCAATGAAAATGATAGAGCAATTGACAAATTTTCTTTGTTTGTTAAAAACTAACATTTTAGTCCTGATGTCAGTGAAGTGTTTATTCTATGTTTTCCATCCGTTTCATTTTGTTGGCCATGGTCTTGCCTGTCTTCTGACTTAACGATTTCTGTCTGCCCCTTAGGTATGTTCATTTTAGCAACATTATTGGGTCTGATTTTTACATATACCAAACAAGGGATAGAAGACTCAGTATGACCTGTTATTAGACCTATAAAAAGCAGACCGAAAATAATTTGCTTCATAACATCATGGTAATGTGCGACTTTGGTCCGCTCCCGCAGAATTGGAGTAGGACAGTCTTTCTGTTACCTGGTTACTGCATGACAAAACAGTAATTCAATTTCGTTAATTTTTCCTCCTTTATTCTAATTAAGGATGAAAACTTTAAAATGTTGCCTTATATTTAAATTTAAATACACAAAACGAATTTTGTGCCAAGAGTCTTGGAACTAAATAAATAATTGCATCCAACCGTGTTGTAAAGGGCAGTATTAGCCAGTTTCTCTTATTTTTATTAATTGATCATATGGACTATGAAACAAAACGGTATAGCGTTTATACGATGAAATACGACCAAATACTTTGAAATGTGGCCCTACCTCTTTATGAAAAAGGATATATTCAAACAATTTAAGAAGTCATTCTTTCACTTCAGAATTGTGATGATTCATATGGTATGATGTTCCTCACCTAGATGCAGGCCTGCTGGCTGCATCTAAGGGACGAAAATACCGGGGAAGGCACGACTGGGGACGGATCGACTTGTTACCCGCCCGAGAAAAGGATGACATGATGACCGTCATACATAAAACAAAGGTTCTCAAAATTTATTACAACTTCAACCCCTGTTAACTGTAGCTGCATTTATCTTGATAGTGAACTTTGTTTGAATAAATTAAGTCGGGCGATTGATCACGATAACAGTATTTACAGAAATATTTTACCCTGTTATCTTTAATTAAGATAAGATGATATTCTACAACCTATGTGTATTTTTATGTTTAACAGGCCTCTATTTAGGGGCATGATAGAAAACATGGGATTGGCTTATGGGATGGGCTCATGGTCTCTAAATTTGTTGGGCTCTTGGGATGGGCTCATGGGATGAGCTCAAAAATTGATGGGCTCTTGGGATGAGTTCATGGGATTGGCTCGTGCTATTATAAATTTTCTGAAGAATCTTAGAGTAATATTTATTAACAAATTGTTTTATGTTGTCTTTTATTTGAAAAACTATTTTAATTTGTCTTTAAATAGTTGTTTAAATTTTTTCTACAGTTTAATAACCAAATTATTTAATGTTTATTTGCATTCACAGAATGATTGCTTTAAATTATTGAACTGAAATTTAATTTATTGAGTGAAGTTGACCTGGAAAACTACTATTGTAGGCGGGGTCATATGTTAGTTTTCCACTACTCAGCTGTTTGGGGAAAATTCAAATTCAAATTCTTTAATATTCCAATTAAGGGTTCACAAGGGGCAATGTGTAAGAGTACAGTTACACAATAAATTGAGATGAAGAGTTGCTGGATTGATATAAAGCCACAATACATTCACGTAGATAATAAAATATCATACATACTCAATATATGGGCCTAAAACATAAGGCTTAAGTTTAGATTTTTTATAATCATAGTTTGGTTTTTTCCCTGTGATTATTAAATTGTTAATGCAACTCATTCACGTAGATAACTTGCTTAAGTGTAGTTAATTTATAACTTAATTTGAAGATTTTGTTGCAATTAATGATATATCTTGCAGCATAAATAATATTGTAAAATAGTTTTACAGTTAATCAAACTGTATGTAATAAAATTATTGTAGGTAGCCAATTCAATTGCAAAACACTAGTGAAAATGTAATTTACTATGAAATCATGTACTTGTCAACCTTTAAACTGTCAAAACTGTTGGTAATATAAGTGTAGTTCTGATATCAAGAAAGAAGATTTCTCTCTACAATGTAGATTAATATCTTCACATCTGTTTTATTTCAATGGGAAAGTCGGAAAAAATTTAAGCAAACAGGTGATTAAATGGAGTTTGGTGTTTAATGAGTCAATAATGTTTTTTGCTTCTGATTATCTATTCCCTATAATTTTTAATGAAATCACACTGAGAATCTTTTAGCCACATGAATTTCAACTACCAAAGAAAATAATGACATGCAGTAAAACACATGTATGTCGAATCACAGTATAACAATCTTAAATTTGACGTAAAGTTAATAAACTTGAAGTCATGATTAAATGCATTGTATATAGACGTCATGCACTAGAAAATAAAAAGTGCTACAAAAAATTTTAGTAATGACCACTTCTGGTGTGTTTTTTTAACATTTAGTGTGGATTTTTTTTTCTGATCCCATGAGCCCATCCCATGACCCCATCTAATTAACAGCCCATAAGCTCATCCCACAACCCCATCCCATAAGCCCATCCCAAGAGTCCATCATAATTGGAGCCAATGAACCCAACCCATGAGCCCATCCCACGAGCCCATCCCGTGTTATCTAGTATGCCCTATTTAGGCGATGGTTTGGTACCAGTAAAAAATGTTTAACCCCATCACATCTATCATGTGACTGTCCCCAGTAAAACATGTTAAACCCAAATATATATCATTTGACCGTCGACAGTAAAACATGTTTAACCCCAATATATATATCATGTGAACGTCCCCAGTAAAACATGTTTAACCCCATCACATGTATCATGTGACTCTCCCCAGTAAAACATGTTTAACCCCATCACATGTTTTATGTGACCGTCCCCAGTAAAACATGTTTAACCCCAATATATATATCATGTGACCGTCCCCAGTAAAACATGTTTAACCCCATCACATGTATCATGTGACCGTCCCCAGTAAAACATGTTTAAGCCCAATATATATATCATGTGACCGTCCCCAGTAAAACATGTTTAACCCACCATATGTATAATGTGACTGTCCCCAGTAAAACATATTTAACCCCAATATATATATCATGTGACCGTCCCCAGTAAAACATGTTTAACCCACCATATGTATCATGTGACTGTCCCCAGTAATACATGTTTAATCCCACCACGTATCATGTGACTGCCCAAATTTATTACTCGAGGTTATTGGTTTGTCTTTGTATTTCACGTCGGTTTTTTTGTATTAATATGTTTAACAATTAGTTAAGTTTTGCATAATATTTTTGTATACAGGTTTATTTGTTTAGGGTGATCAAAAGCTCGACATATGATTGGGATCCCGCCCTGGGTGACCGCTTGATTCAAAAGATTTTCCTTCATAATTACGGATATAGAGTATGGTCGCCCAGCATTTTTGCCATGTGTTTCCTTTTGTATATTTTGTCATATCACAATATGACTTACTCCTTTCTTATTTTCAGTTCCTTCTTCTATAAAAATGTTAAGCTCTAGCGATCATGTCGATCTTGTCATTTTTTCATTATGTTTTAGTTGAATATATTAGCAATCTTAAGTTTCTACATTTACCATGTTTACCTTATGACAATTAAAACGGTTTGTTAATACACTGGTCTGAAAAATAATCGTTAAGTTTTTTTTATTAAAAAGGGCAAGGAGTGAAGTGATTATGGTGGTTGTTAAATACTTCTCTATTCTATCAAATTCTCTGGTCATGAGCGGATTTGCAACAGGAGCTTTAATAAATCAAAGAGCGGGAGGGTGCAATCAACTCGTATCGCATTCATTAAGTTTTGTAATTCACCTACCAAAGTCAGTTGTTCTCTCCCAATACCCCAGATACATACCTCCAGCGATAAAAATAACGGACCGCATCAATATGTCTGAAATGTTGTTATTGACGCTAACCTCACACAATCAATCTATAACATTCTATCTTGTTTTAATATTTTATTGATTTTATTTCAGTATGTTGAACATACACTCACTACTTCTATGTCTTCAGTCTGTTGGACTAAAAAGAAATTATATTCCAATTAAGTGACAGATGTGGCTTATGTTGTATAACTATTTATTTACTAATTTCTTCGCTTATTTAATTTATCAAATAAGAAAAACCAATGGATCGGCAAAAAAAAATATTCCATTTATACATCCAATCAGTACTGTTTTATTTTAAATTTAACTTAAACTTAATATATATACATAGCAACGTTGTGGTTAAATTGTTGTTCTTACGTGTTCAGGTATTTTGAAAAACAATTTCTACGAATGTAATCCTTACATAACTATGAAGGTATTAATGCAAAGATTTCGTTTCTACATATAAGTAAAATCATTTACTAAATGATTTTGATATTAGGTGCTGCGCACACGACAGGGGACGCTTACACTTCCGGAGCACCTGATCTCACTTCTGTTTTCTAAAGGAGTTTGTGGATTCCCAGCATTCGTTCCTGATGTTTACGTTTAATCTTTTGGTTTGTTTCAATTGTATGTTGATTCTTTGAACTATGCACTTTTGATCTGATCTCTCACATGGAAATTATACACTGGACTTAGCTTAAGTAACCAGTTATATAAACATTTTGTTTAGATTTGAACTGGCTCTCAAAAATCATTGAGTACTTTTTTCGAAGTCGGTAAATCATGTTATTTCTTGATGTATTTATAATTAATAATTTGAAAAATAGGATATAATACAATTGGTTTTATGTGCTTTTCAATGTCGTTTTGTCACACCACTGTCCCTGTAGGTTAAGGGGAATGTTAAGCGCTCACAAACATACTTAACCTAGCCATATGATTTTTGTGCCTGTCTCAAGTCTAGCCATGATTTTGTTTTGCATTTGTTTTACATTCTACACCTAAATAACCAATTATTGTTATATTTGAACATTGCGTGGGAAGATGAACAATATAAAGTGGAAGTGGTGAGCTTTGAAATGTGGGTATCGAGTACAGACAAGGTACACAGTGCAAAGAAAAACGGACAGTTAAAAATAAAATATTAAACAGTGCAGTTATATGAAGTTTTTTAAAAGTATGATTTTCTTAAGAAAGAACAATAATGGGTAAAAAATGGATTTGCATTCAAGTAACGACAAAATAAATTAAAGTTTATTTGAACGAAAATATATATGGTAGCGAGACCCGTTCAGTTGCTAGCAAGTATATTGAATGTGGAGTAGCGGATTTTATTCTTTGTTTTACAGAAAGTGCGTTGGATATACAATAGAGTAGAAATGAAACAAAGCGGCTATTATGTTAATACTTTCCATAATGGTCAGTTTGATCCTAATGGCGTTCATTAGATGACGTCTATGATTTTGTCTGAATCGCCGCATGATTTATCTCAGTAGGTATACAAACATTAAGCATTCATACACATTGTGAGGAATGTAAGCTTTAAGACTGGTTTTTAAGTAACGTTGTTTCTACTTACATATTGACTGATCAATGAAAATTAATGAAGGTACGGTAGACCAGAAGAGAAATATTAATTATAATTTACATTGTTTAAGTAGACTTTCAAATTGCATCCTTGCTATTTAAGGGTCTCGCCACGTGTGTCTTGCTTTTTACATAATGAACTTTACACTTGGACTATTGCTCATTTTGTTTTTAACCAGAAAAAAACCTTTATTTAAATTGATCCTTAAATAAAGATAAATTTCAAAAGTATAGATTTTCTCTATAGGTGGTTTTCTTGAAATACCCAAGGCCAACCATGGATACGAAACGTTCTATAAAATGAGTTCCCAACAGGAACCCATTGAAATAAAGTTTTAGGACGTTTTATTCAAAATAAAATCTTACCAATGTAAAATATGTTGAATTCTGATATGCTTGATGCGCATTTCAAGAAGAAACCTCTCAACAACAGTATTAGCAGGAAGCTGAGTCCCAAACATTGTAAAATGCACATATTGGAAACCGTGTTTTATATTTCTAAATGTATTTCCAAAATAAAGTAAAAAAATTGAGAATGGATACCAATCAACTGGCGTCATGTAACCTCTACTATAAGATGTACATTTAACCTTACCCTATTGTATACAACACTTTTCTGATTTACAACAGTCATTTGGACCTGCTGGTGCTAACACATTGCACGCATTACTTTTTTCACAGAATCCAGCTTCATTATTATTCACAAAACAAAGGAAACCGCCTACAATGTATGAAATAAGTAGAATCAAAATTATATTTTTATTCAACGGCAATACCATTCATTTTGCATAAGAAAGGCTGATTCTGTTCCTTAGCCAGATTATTGCTTACACTAGCTTCCGGCTAATATTTTTTTCTAATTCACTAAATACACATACATTAAGTTTCCAAATTATTTTTTTTTCAAAAGGCCAAATCTTTTAAGCAGAATATTTTTGTAGAACAAATTTGGTCAGAGGTTTTCTCCGTCAATATACGCGCAAGACATAATTTTTCAGTATCCATCAAGTTGTTGGTGCATAACTGTAAATGATTGTTCGTTGAAATATACAAGCGGCTGTAAATAAAATCAAAATTGTAATGCCGACCTAAACAGCATTGCTTAGTGTTATGGATGTCTCAGCTAGCCAAGCTGACGCCAGAGTTGATTGCTGGTTCATAGTAAACGCTTCCTTCTAAAGATTTTTATCTCTTGTGTTTTAATGATTGTTAGTCGTTGCGGATAATTTTTAATCCTAGGCAATCGTTATAAAAATACCTGAACAGTCAACAACACTACAAAAAATGGAAATCTATCCTAAATTTGCATATACTTAGAAAATTAAAATTTAGAAAGTTCGAATTTTTATTTTTTGACATATTCTAAGCATCAATTAGGTTTATGTTTCAAAGGAATTTCACATATTTTGGAAAACTGTTGAATTCTTTTGTTTCAGGTATGAAGTATGAATTTCATTTGGTTGCGGGTAAAAATCCGGGCATTGCAAATTGATCAGACTTTGGGATTATATTCAAATTTTTTCAATACCTTTAATTTTCATGCTCAGATTGTTCCCAAGAGAAATATGAAGAGTTTTAGGGCCATTTGATCTTCATGAACTCATACCATACACCGGCACAAATTCCACGAATGTGACATATGCGTTTCACATGCATGTGACACGCATGTGAATGAGACGAAAAATGCCACACATGTTTCACATTTGTGTCACGCATGTGAACCATGCATGTAAATTAACGCATGTTTCGCACATGTTTTTAAGTTGGAATATAAATTGATTTCACACACATGTGTCACATGCGTGGCATTTTTTACCTTAGTATTTGAATGCTAAAGTGTTCAATAAAAATATGATATTTCCAACCAAATTAATGTACAGTGTATTATTAAATATTTAACGTCGAGTGTCTTAAACACACTGACCATTTAATCTTCAATGACTAATTTTCAACGACACACAGACAACATTATGACCAACTTACAAGTGGGACAACATTTTATACTTGAAGTCGCACAAAATCCAGTTGCAACAGATCCTCCTCCACTTGATCCACAGCTCGGGTCACTGGCAAACACACATCGTCTTGGTGGATAATATTCATCGCATCTCTGCTCACCTGCAACAATCATGATTTATTCCGTTCAAGACATCATTATATTGGCCGTAAACATTCATAATTCACAAAAATTATATTGTTATAACACATACTTATTAGAGTTTAAATGACTATGTAAATTTAATTCCTTCACATCGACATGTTCGTTTCTGTCTGAAACTTTAATTCAGTTTAAGTGATCATTTGCAGGTTATATGCAAATCTAATAGAAGGTTGCTTTAATAATCACTAAAATACCATATATTTACCATTACTATAGGTAAAAAAAAATTCTGAAAAATTTCAACTAAATTCAAAAACATTGAAATTGGTTTTCCCCTTTTGTTATACTTTAACTTGGCAAAGACCATATGAACACCGATTTATACATGTACTGGCTATCATCCCACAACTCATCATGATAGGTTTGTAAACTTATATTGAAGCGCTCTCACCCATGGCGAGCTCCTTGTTAAAAAAGGACAATTTTCACTTCAGACAAACCTTTGTTAGTGACGCGATGATATGACATGCCGTCGTATTCCAAATCGCTCTTAAAACTGTTAGTTGGACTCGAAACCATTCCATTATCATGATTTTATCAAAGAAATAAGGAGGATTTTTATCATTATATCAACCTTTCACATGAAAACACACTTTTTAAAACTATACGGCGTACTGAAATGAATTTTATAGTGTATTTTACAGCTTTTTGCATGTGTTCTAATTCCCATGTTTTGACACCTATAGAATGTTATTGTACTAAAACAGAATTGTTTTGTCCCTATGCTTCTAACCTTACAAAAACGTTGATAGAATGGTCGTATTCGGAATATAAAATCGATTTATTGAAGATGTGTGAGGATATTTTTGGACAGATTTTATAATCTATCCCCAGTTACATTTGACCTTTTATGACGAGCTTTCAATATTACGACAAAATATTCTGAAACATATAATAACCTTTTGAGCAAGCTATTATATAAATTTCTCATGGTGGTGAGGGAATTTGTATAAGAAAGAAAAACGTTTCTTTTGCCACAGTTCTTTTTAAACAAACGTGGTTGTAAATTAATTAGCAATCACGTGACCATATTATAATTTATGACATCACAGGGGTTTTACATGCTAAGAATCTTTTATTCGACTCTATAAGTTAGTTAAAAGTATAATTCTTTTCAAATGTTATATAAATTTGTTAAAGATGTGAGACCATTTTTAATTTACTTAGTCCAGTGTAGAATACTGATGTGAGAGATCAGAAGTGCATAGTCCAAAGAGACAAGACAAATTTGAAAAAAAACTAAAAGATAAAACGACAACAAAAGGAACAATAGCTTGGAATCCACGAATCCCTTTACAAAACAGGAGTGAGATCAGGTGCTCACGAAGGGTAAACGCCCCCTGTCTTGCGCATAACACCTGTCGTGGAGTCAATAATGTCAAAAGCAGTGTCGAATCAGGATGTCAAAATCGGGAATGTCAATTAGTGTCAAATCCGGAAGAAATCACACGAAATCCTATATAAACTAGCAAAGGGAGCAGGTGTCATGAAGGGTAAGCAGTCTTCCGCGCCTCACTGTGACTTTGTGTTTCATTCATTATAATATAAGAATGAAAATAAAACTTTATTTTGTTTTGTAGCATTGAAGAAAATTTAATGAACATGTATGATTTTTTACTTAAATATTATTAAAAAGATTGAAAGTAAAACAAACATTAATTGACGTAAACTAATACCTATGATCGTGTTAATTTATTGTAGTCCAAAAATATAAAAATTCTTACCTTCAGATGCTCAGGTTTCTTTGTTAAATGTTGCTTTTAAATTATGAAAAGGAGATGTTCTTGTCAAAACAAGATCTAAATGTACGCATTGTATACTTATAGAATTTCTTGCATGATGGAAAAGTTAGGCTTTTGCAATGGTAAAACTTGTCGTGGGAATTTATTTTTTTCACAAAAAACAGCAATTGCTACATGAGTACAGAAGAAACAACGATACTTGTGATACTTCGAAGACCAAATTCTATAGCTGGTAAGATAGTTAAATGTCATTCTTAATTTCCTTTTCATATTTTGGTATTGCTTTAAGAAATAATTGCCAAAACATGCGAGACTCAGTTCAGAAAAACTAACTATAGATAAAGTTCGTCTGTCCGACTTAAAATTTTCACCGCCCTTATGGTCCATTGGCATGTGATGACTTGTCAATAATAAAATTACTAAGGTATAATAACATCGCGATTTGTCCGACAAATATGTCCATATATGTAATGAATATAAGTATAAAGTTCAACCTTTTGAACTTTTCCATTATAGTAACGTTAACCCTAACACATGCCGTCACGTGGTCTGGATACGTAAGACTGTATGTCTGTTTTCTTACTTGCACAACACTTTTGACCAGCACAACATTGTCCAACAGTGAAATTCTTCTCCGGTGGGCAGTCCAGTTCTTGATCGATACATTCTCCACCTGCCCCGACACAGTAGTCTGTAAATAGTAACATGAAAAACATTGGTACACTTGTATGTAAACAAAAATTGAAGCAATGCCTTATTCGGTAGTAATACAAGTTAATAAACTTTCAAAATGTTAAACTTTTGTTTTATGTTTTATGTATTCAGAATTTAAAAACATGCAATATGCTTTACGAGAACCAAAAAAAACTGTCCTTAATCAAATTAGTTCAATTATGAGGACTGAAAAATCTTAATTGGGTTTCCTATCAGGATTGAATTCTGTCTGTCTCACAAATTTGCTTAAACTATTCTGTCTGTCTGGTTACTAAATTTTCTGTGCAAGTTTAGAAGGTAAACAGACATCGGTCAATATTCTAAACACTTCTGTCAAAGGATCATGTTCAAACATGTTTCAGATCACCTTGGCTATTCAATTGCAAAGGTACGTCTAATTCAAGTATAATGGAAGAATAAACATCGCATACCTTATCGTTTTAAGAAATTGATAACTTTAAGTCATCTTATGATTTTAATAAAATTATCTCCCTTATATCAGAAATATATTTCATCCGTAATGACCTTCTCTACAAACAAAACACAGGATACTGAAATAGATTGACAAATGATCCCCGATCATCGACCCAGGGTGATTTCGATTTCAAGATGTCTCGATTAGGAAGCAGTTCCTGTCTCCTTAAGGACATTCACAAAATTGCCTATATTCAACACCAGAAATAATTATTCAGAGATATAGGGGCAATACTATCTTGCCGCCTTTGGCTGACTAGAGGACCCTGACGGTATTCACCAAACCATTTGCCAGACTTCTTCGAAGTAGTACTCCATGCCGTCGGATTCGTTCTCCGGTTGATTTGTTTAAATGTAAGTGCTTATTTTGCTATGCACCACAGACTTCACGCGTTTTGGTTCTAATGCTACTGATGAGAGGTTAAGCATTTAAATGTACAGATAGCATATCAAAATTAATCATATTTGTTTAACATTCGTTTACTTGTATTTTGCAATCATAAAAATAGCACAAACAACATAAATATACATTTTAATATGACGTTCTTATTTCAGTATATTAAGAAAACGATAACAAATTATGCCATATTATCCTTTTATATACGCCAATTGTATTACCGTGTCAAACAAATTTCAATTGTCTCTATATAAAAACAATTCAACATATGGGTTAGATAATTATTTCTGGTCCATATTTTCAAATAAATGAAGCAGAATGTTGCTTGAAATGTTCAGAAAAACATGTGAACTATGTTTAAATAAACCCAGTGTTTGTTTTTTGTGTTTTATCGCCCTCCTACTGATATCGGTAGCATCTTCTGCTATAAAGTTTTAGCGACCGTGGAAAACGTTAATAGATCGCGACTAAAGATAGAACTAAATGGAGAAACACAGAGGATATTTCACTGTTAATTGATGTAGCTATCACCATTGAAGGAGGATATTTTGAATAGCTGAAAATATATCTTTGAAATAAAATAAATAATACAAAAATTTAAGAAAGAACGGAAGAAACATCTTCCTCTGTAACGACTATTTGGAAAAAGAATTTTATGATTATTTAAACTCTTTTTCTAATTACCATTGTAATTAAGACAAACAAAAAGCAATTTTCGATTTAGCCTAGGTAATTTTTTTTAACTGCTCTGTTTGTTCTAACAAAAGATAAAGAATTGTAGTTTGATAATATACAATCAGTTTTCGGCAGGTAGCTTGACATACACACTATTGCAAAACGATACGGAAAACTGTACAAGAATTTTTTATCACAACGAGCAAAGTTCTTTTCTCACTGAATCAATAAAGATTGCTAAAAATGAGATTTAATGGTATGAGAGATATATTGTCTATATGGGTTGAACATTTCCTGAGAAGGCGTTAACAATACGTACAAGCTGTCAATCGAAAACTTACGACCTTCAAGATTTTTTTCGATTCTAATAGAACAATTACTGTAATTTTGAAATCGAGGCGATAACTGACTTTGCCATTCTAATAGTTCCCACTCGATGTTCTGAATATCCACAGACAATACCAATATAAAGATATAACCAAAGAGAATGAGCACCATGGAATCCGACCTTGACATCTTTTCATGTAGAGTTAAACTTGTCTTAAAATTCTGTCCAGATAAATGCAAGATTTCAAAAATACATAAGAAGAGTAATTCCTGCAAATAGAATCACTACTCCATCAAGGTTGTATTACTACCTTAGAGGGTATTAAAGTTGAAAACGAGAAAATACTGATTTCAACGTAGACAGTAACCTCAGCTTTCAGAAACACATACAAAGTCGGTAAAGTCAATCAGATCCGTAGTTTGATAAGATCATTTTTACATCTAGATAAAACATCATGTGTACTATTTAAAGCACCCACGCGTAATACGAAAAAGAGTGTATGATCAACCTACGAAAAGAAAAACATTTAAGCCATAGAAATCGAAAAATCCGAACAATAATGTTACCACAAATAAAAAATCCCTTCCAATTTTAAAATAGAGCGTTTGAAAAACCTGAGACTCCTATTGTTGAAGTACCGCGAATGTAAGGTTGTGAAAATGAATTATCCAACAGCGGCCATAATTATCAACATTGGTGGCAAAAAGTGTGTTTATAAATCCAATTCTTGTATGTGACACACAATATTTGACGATTATCTGTATGATGGTTCAGGGAAAAAACTAGCATACTCACCGCATGGCAGACAGCACCTATTCAGATCACAGCAAAGACCATCATCGATAGGGTATTCACCACTACAAGTTTCACTGCATTGACCAATAGTTTGACACACTGCATTAGCTGTGGACAAAAAGCAATGTATTTCAGTTGTTTTTGAAACATTTACAAAAAAAGTCGTCAATAAAAAGTTCATGGCAGTGAGCAAGAAACCAAAATGGCAACTTCGAACATTAGAAATTAAGAAATTTTCGTGCTTCCCTGACAGCCCCATAGATAGACCATTGCGAGATCACGTAATTTAATTTGGAGGTTTCTAGTTAAAATTCATGATTAAATTTGGCGGTTTCCAGTTAAAATTCAGGTATGTTAGTCTGTTGTGGCAAATTCCAAGCAGCTTCACCTTTCTGTTGATGTAGCGATTAGAGTTTCTTTATTTCATTCTAAAATTGTTTCATTGTCCAATATCCATCACTAATATGTTCATTTAAGATGAAATATTTTACCTGCATTTACACGAATTCTCCCTCCTTACGGTATCGTCGGTTCAATTATACCGTGGATTCACGTGCTATTACAACTGAATTCTAGCACGTTGCCATTGGTTACGTCACGACATAATGAGCTACCAGTATTATAGGGTTGTATTCTGATAATTTCGGGGGAAAATATTTCTTTCACATGGCATTATACTGCTTTTTGATAACATTACAGAAGTGCAAATTTTTTTTTTTTTGAAAACAGACGCTTTAAAATATGTTACGCGTTTTCAAAGCATATTGGAAACATTTTAATACTATGACATGTTTGTCTGATCTCCGCACAGTCTTCATAGTGGATTATTTGTACTTGTATTTGTACCTGTGAATGCTAATGTTAAATACATCTTTGAAAGTTGAGGACGTTTGATGGCAAAAAGGCCAGTATATAGTTAGAAGAAACTTTAGAAAAAATCATAATTATATGTCGTGTTTGAAAACGATATAAAGTAAATTTTTGTGGTTTTGTCCACAAGTAAGCTTAAAAAGTGATCGATCTAAGCTGTTTTGCTGTTGAAGCCGTCGTGGTTTGAAGGTATGGAAACATGATAAGGTTTTAAATAGTTCAACCATGGACCTTGTACAAACTTGCTTTAAACTATGACTAAAGTTCTTATGAATACCTTTTTAGCTAAATTATGTTGTTTCACTTACCACATATTAACTGAATTTAACTGGTCTATCTAACATATTTAAATTCATAATACTCTCTCTGTTTCTAACAGTTTTCAGGAAAAATACTAATTATGATTTCTTTTAACCTAATTCTAAATGATCTTATATAGCAACCGGTATCATAAGTTAAGAGGCATGGACATTTGCCCTTGTAACGCAATGACCAAATTAGACAGAAAATTTTACCAATGTTATTTAACTATTGTAAATTTCGTAGAATATTTCTTATATCTTTATCTTTTTCATTCATCTTATTCCTGTGATGAAGAACAATTAAATACAACATTGTAGTTTACTTAAATAAATAAAACCATAAAACAGATATTTTCCTGCATGGTGAAATTTAGGAGATTTAATGAAGAGCAAACAATAGATATGTAATAGATAGGTTTCAAAGCAATAAGTGTGCAAGAAATTTTATTTCAACCAATATGGTGCAGCTAATATGAACAACAAATTATAAAAAATATAAATATATATACAATATTCTTGCTTTTTATAAAATTTATACTCTTTTGAAAAATCGGTCTTTCGGTAAAACGAATACTTCCAAAAGTGGCCACTTGCCTATATATATGATTAAAGGTACATCCTAGTCCGATATTTCGATCACCAACATAAACATATTTGAAATTTTTTAATGTTCTACAATTTTTATGATAAACAGGATGTTATGTCATTTTCCTGCTTCTGTGGCGGAAATGTTAATCGACTGGTGGGTAAAATCCGCCTAAAATCTATTATTTTCAAAAATATGCTTACTTCTTTCTGCTGCAGAGGCGGTCTCGTTAATGGACGGACAGAAGAAAAAGATTTGATTCTTAGGTTTTTACAGGACTGTTAACAATATGTTAGTGATAACCTTAACTTTTTTCTGCATCTTCGTTGTTCATACGTTATACGTTTTCCAAACGTCTAATGCAAATCGTCGTTTATTCGTGTCGGAAAGCAGAAAGCGACATTACGTCTACATGACATCATAATGCTAAAGAATATGTTTTGGTTAATGTACAATATTCAGAATGTGTATATTATACGTTTGAAATGAAGCGTCTAAGCTAAACCGTTTCGCTGTGCCGTCAAGCTTGGATCGTATTTGAAACTTATTTAGTGCGCATAATGCATACATGAAATTTTTCATTTATTTCGGTTCAGTGTAGATAAGAGAGCTTTTAAGGCATTAGGCATTGGATGGACAATGTTAGTAAGACTCGTAGGAGCTTCTATGATAAAATCTGTGGACGTTAATGTCAGATACGACTATGGAATACAACAGTCGCTGGATATATTTATACCCAATAATCCAAAAAAAGGAAGCTCTATTCCATTTAAAAATATTTATGGAAAAATTGCACTGGTCAACAATCAACGATTCAATCATTTATTTCTTATAGAATTAGTGTAAACATATTTTATTTGAAAATATAAATAAGATATAGTACACAATATAATATCAAATAAAGGATTCGGAAA
>JAULBM010287857.1:0-16022 GCA_032357055.1 Geukensia granosissima | reverse complement strand
TATGGCCCAAATACAATGTAACATATGTTATCACTTGACGTCCGTTGTCTGTCTGTTAACTTTTCCCATTTAGATCGCTGCTCTCAAAATACTGAGCCAAATGGAACACAAATTGGTCCTTTTATAAAGTTTCGACATTTAGTGCGTACCGGACAACAAACATGGCCGCATAAAGCAATTGTTGTTTCCTATTTGCCGATATAGAAAACTCTTCCATTTGAAACTGCTTAGCCAAATGACTGATTGGCTGATAAAAATAATCTTATCCTCTGTGTAATGATCTTTTCACAAAAAGAAAGTTAAATATGTCTATTAGAGGTGATTACTACAGTAAAATTTTGTTCATATGAAAAATAACAATAGTTTTCCTGTGACATTTTCATTTGACTGTTGATTTGAGAACGTACTAAATATTTATAGAATGAATTAAATAGGTAAAATCTCTTAAAATTGCAAGGGATAATAAATAAATGTATTTATTTAGTCAAATAAAACATTTAACTAAAATATTAGGATGAGTAAATGTTGTTCATACTTCCAAATAGAAAAATATGTGAATTGAATTTTTTTACTGCTTTTTTACGTCTTCTTCATCATATTTTAGTATTAAATGATATTTAACTTTGTCCAGTGTTGTTCTAAGCGACATCTTTCTTCAGACAGTTAATTTTCATCTTTTCAAACAAAATTACAACTAGTGACGAGTGACATATCAAAGCCTAAAATTCTGTGGTCGTCATCACAAATTGGTTGATCTATATGGTATCAATGTATCTCAGCTAGTTATGGATCTGTTACCGGTAATACAAAAAGACTACCTCTTATTGGATTTACGTTAACCCGGACAAGAGTTTAAGGATAGAACGACGGTTGTAGAACGCAGGACAGGAGATGCTTACCCTTCTAGAGCACATGATCCCACTCTTTTTTGTTAAGGAGTTCGGAGATTCCAAGCCTGTGTTCCTTTTGTTTTTGTTTTATCTCTTAGTTTGTTTTTAAATTTGTCTTGTCTCTTTGATCTATGCAATTTTGATCTCTAACATAGGTATTCTACACCGGACTTACAAAATGTCGAAAACAGTTATTTTGCTTTCCTTTTCGTTTGTTTTGCATCTGTCTTATCTCTTTGGACAATGTACTTTTTATCTCTCGCTTGGGTATTCACACTTGATTCATTATTAAACAGTAAAATTTTAAGTTTCAAAATAGGGGCCCACAGTGTTTATGTCATCTTCTTGTAAGGTAAGCGAAAGAGGACCAGCCTCCTTAGACTATATTTTCTCAGTTTTATGTTTATTTGTTTAGACAAGGAAAGATATGCAGTGTATGTCAAAAACATCGGTAATCCTAGCACGATTTTAAGTAGATGTTGAAGTTATTCCCTGAAAATGTGTCGTTAGAATTTTGTCCCGCTCTTAACTATTCTTTAATACGGCTCAGTTAGTTGGGATATTGAAGTAGTAGGATGATAAAATTAATTATGTTATTTATTTTCTATAACCTATAGTTATTATATATCAGAATCCAAAAGATTGTTCTGTTGAAGTATTCTAAGATTTTTTATTCATACCTGGGGTAACTTTCGAAATTAACATGGTGATCCGATTTGAAGTCAAATATCACACATTTAAACATGGTAAATTAACTCTGTGAATCTGTCGACCGCTTACTATTTTTGAGACCTGTTGTACATCTACATTTTTCTTGAGTAACACGCCTTAAAACTCAACATTTTCCCTCTATTAACAAGAAAACGTCATGTCGGAGACTTTGTTCGACTTTCCATGACGTATATCTCTTGTATACTTAATAATTATTTGAGAGTAGCTTTTAACCAGTTACCAAGTAAATTTCTTAGGCAATTGTTATTTTTATTTTTATTTTATTTAAGTTATTTAAGTTATTTAAGTTATTTAGTTTGACCAATGGAGGAAAACTTTTGAATGTCAATGATTTTTTAGCACTTATTTCATTGTCGTAAAATTGTGTTCTTAACTTGCCCTTACAGTCAATTTCTAGGTGTAAGTCTAGACATGATGCAGACCTTTCTTTTTCTGTTATATCTTTGAATTCAAGTTACGTGAAATAGATTCGGTGAACATAATCACGAAATTTGAAATTATTCAATGACGGAACGTCATCTTTATAGCTTGAAACCAAAAAATGTAACCAATGTTTTCACTTTTCTCTTTATGAAGTCAGCTAAATAATGTTTGTCCGTCCCAAGAACCACCTTTAGAATGCCGTTTTCAACAGTAACCGCGGAGCCCTTTTTTATGGTTAAAAAACGTCAGTAACGTTTTGAGGTTTTGTGGAGCTTTGTCAGCCCTGCAATGAAATGTTGCTTCTAAGGACACTCATGTTGCTTTGGAATCCAGTAAAATGAAGGAAGATCAATATCTATGTTTGTTGTCAAATGAATCTTCAACGCCCAATTGTTATATAAAGAAGCCCATGTAACGTGATTTAGGGGAAACAACATATCTGTCATGCAGTTCAGAGAGATTTCTGGCAACAATCTGATCTGATAAGACCAATTTATATCTGAGGGTGCTCGATCAGCCATATTTAAAATTTTTTGAAAGAGCTAGATTAAAAACGGGATTTCACACTCTTCCTTTTATAGAAAAGGGTAGCTATAATGTGTCAAATTCAAAAACAATTAGTATGGACTGATCCGTTGTTGAAATAAATTTAGTCGTAATTTTCATAGCACTGTTGTTTGACCTTGTGAACATTGTATTGAGCATATAGTGTTTAAATATTGAGCACCTTGTAATTTACCACAAACACTGAAGAATTCAAGGCAAACCTATTGTTTTTTAATTTGTAATTGGCTGCCAGAAACAGAGAAAACGTTTATGATGTCGTACATCCTGTAACCATTTGCTTGTATTTTGAACTGACACAAAGATTAAAGCCAATACAGTTGATTTTTTTTTTAAGTTTTGTTCTTTTTTGCCATGCCACTTTCCAAGATAAGTGAAAGTGATGAGTGCTCACAAGTTTAAACCCGCCACATATTATATGTGCTTTTCCAAACCCAGAAGTCTGGGGATAATTGATTGTCGCAATTATAATGTTTTATTTTTACTAGTTTTACGTTCTAAGCTATTAAGGATTTAATGTATGTAACATTTAATTTTTCTGGGTCGTCATTGTGCGCTTTACTATGAACATTGTCCGTTGGTGAAAAAAATGCAGGTTACCTCATTAATGCTTTATTATTACTCTTCATGAAAGAATCTTTCATTAGAATTTCAATTATAATATTTTCACATATTTTTACAAAGGATAAATAGTGTTGATATAATATGCGACTGCATATCAAACACTAATCCATATAATATGCTATGTAATATACCTGTAAGGAAGTCTTTGAAAAATCATATGAAAATTAATTGGCGGGGTTTCTCTCTCATTGACAATGAAAGAAATATTCAGATTAATATTAACAATAATATTGTTTAATCCGTTTAATAGGCCAAATATGTCCTAGGTAAGAAGGCATAGTGCACTCTCCTCAGGGTCATGCATTAAACTTCAAACCTTGGAACATATTTTTGTCTATTACACGGAAAACACATTAATATTGCATGAATAATTGACAGATATTCATACCGTATAACATTAATATTATTTATTACCGTTTACATCATATTTATCTTACATTTAAAATTGATAAAACAGCCATTAAAGACTTGGTATAATACTAAGACTTCTTAATAAGGCAGCTGCGTGCGTCAAGGCTGATATGCTTCGGAGATTTTACCAGGAGCAATTTAAAATATGACTGAAATGTTGTCTATTTAACATATTTTTCACTCTATCGATTTAAATAAACTTGAAACCATGGTTAAGTCGTTCATATTATTAATAATAAGTTTTACAATGAATAAGTGTAGTTGATTCTGGTAACAAATGACTTTAAACATCATCCGCTGGAAAAAAAAATAATAAAGTATTTGATATACATAAATCCCTGCGGATGAAAATATTCTGTTGATCGATAAATGGCAAGTGGTCAAGCTTAAAACAATCTAAAAGACTAGCTTTTATTGTGCTGCAAGTTACAGGCCTTCGGCTAAATGCAGAAAACACTCTTTCAACAAAGATACTCAAAATCTGTATTCCAAAATAAAAATTGCAAGCTTGTAATATAAATTCAATATATGGTTATGAGGTTATGATTAACAAAAAATAGGAGATATGGCGTGATTGTCCATGAGACAGTCACCCACCAACTGACAGTAGAATTAAATATTGTACAGGTCCCATTACGGGCTTTAACAATGAACATCAGAGTTCTTCAAAAGGCAATGAAATGCTAAATGTAAAACTATACTTAAAACACTACAATCGACTAATCTATTGCAAAAATGGTGAGCAAATAACAATAAATGACTAATTAAACAACGACAAACACTGAACTACAGGTTCCTGGCTTGGGACAGGCACATAAAAGTATGTGGCAGGTTTAAACCGGTTGGTGAAAGCTCAACCTTCCCCCTAACCTGGGACAGTGGTATGACAAAAAAACAATAAAAACACACTGTAAAATGAATTTAACACGTGAGATCGATACTGAAAACCAATAACAAACTAAAACTTATTACAAGATACAACAAAAGTATCCATCTAAAAAGAGTACTCACAATTGCTCTCTGCTGGTTAAAAACCCAAAAGCAACCGATCAGGCCACCAAGTTTTTCTTCACTATGGTGTCAATATAAACACGGCCAATTGGATTTAGTGTTTAAATAGCATTAGAAGTCAAAGAAAACATGGGTTGTGCAAATGCAGATATAATATATATATAGACACAAAGTAGAAAATTTTCTAACAAGTTAAAACTGTTTGGTTCCGTGTTAAGCTATTAACAAGAAAGTCAAGTTAAGTAAAATTCATAGAGTTATCATTAACAACAGGTGTTCTTTCAAAACGAGCTTATTCAACACTTTATCGGTAACAGCATACTTGTAATTTAAAGATTTTTTACTTCCTTTTGTTTCATTTTGCGAGATTTTATAAAAATTTTTGAAAATATAACTAGATAACATTACAATAAATTGAAATTATTTTGAGGTTGTTTTTCTCAGACATTGTCCCAGCGATAAGTTTAAGTATTTCAAACAAAAGACAGAAAAATGCAGTCTGGGATATTTAAATTTAGAAACGTCGGTGATGTTTTCTTTTGGAGAGAGTATAATTACTGCGACTTTCAAGATGAAGAACATAACAAAAGCAGAGCTGTCACATTTATTTGAATTGATATAGAATTCCTCTCAAATCGGTGCTAGGGGCCGTCTTGAACTTACAGTGGGGTGCGAGTTTTTACTCCGTGTTGAAGGCCTCACTGTGACTTTGGGATGAAGAACAGAAATCAAAGCGCTGTTCCTTTGCTTGGAATTTTCTTGTACACACGAGATTTTTGTGTCGTGAATAATAACTCCATATCCCCCCTTTTTCTATTACACACTTTTTTCTGATAACATTGGGAAACATTTCTCATTATTCTTCATGCTATGGATATTGAAAAAACTCTTTCAGTTTAAATTGGTTTGCACAGACAAGTTGATGCGTGGTCATGCCTTGTTATCATTTTTCCTTGGAAGCCTTTTTGCT
The DNA here is from genome assembly GCA_032357055.1 of Geukensia granosissima. NCBI lineage: Eukaryota > Metazoa > Mollusca > Bivalvia > Mytilida > Mytilidae > Geukensia > Geukensia granosissima. The sequence goes on along the minus strand of JAULBM010287857.1, from coordinate 10,397 downwards.
GCAATAACGTTTGGATTTCTGTGTGATACGTGAGTATACCTTTCAACAATTTTAAATTATATAATTCTTTATGTTTTGTCAAAATAACCCATTGGTCATCTTTAAAACCCTTACTGACAAAATCTAGTTCAGAAAAATTTTTTATTAAAGACGTTGAACCTGTTTGAATGTTTATAATTTGTAAAATTCTTAAATGCTTCCAAGAATTGGAATTGGATATTCGTTCTGTTCACTTGTTTAGTGACGCTTATAATAAACATTTTGTATCGATAGTCTTCAGTAAGCATATAAATGTCCTTACTACAGTAATGTTTCGGTAAGTTACAACATGCTTTCATAAGGTGCAAACGCTAAAGACCATTTTCTAAACAAAGAAGTCTGCACTTCTCACAATTATCCATTTTGTGGCAAGCGAGATGAGTCCTTCATTAAGATGAACGGATGAACGATACCAAATAGCGAAACGGACTGAAGAATCATAATAAAATAAAATACAATAGACAAAATGCCTTAAAAAATCCAACATACAAAAAGCTCTTAAAGCATTTGAAAATTAAACGTCATCGGAGAACATAGCTATAGCAAATGACAATTTGGATTCAAGAACACCATTTATTCCGATATTGATATTAAAACACGGTTATTAGTCTCAAAACAGATACTGTAGACTGTGATAGGTTTTATAAAACGACTATTTGATTTAGAGTGGGTCAGGCAGTTAAAGTGCGATTATTTGTTTACTTACGAATCGCTTCAGTGAAGAATAATTCATTTGGTGTCAGGACCGTTAATATCAGTAACATAAAACTCTATCATTAAAACTATGGTTGTAACTGAAGTTTAATTCTGAAAAGAGAGGTTCCGTTTGGTTTGTTTGCATGTATATCTTTTATTTAAAAGTAATCCTTTTAGATTTGACCTGTTTATACATGATTTTTGGTTTTAAAAAAATAAGTGCATCAATTTAACTCTGTTTTGGTGATTTAATTTTCAATATTTAAATTTAATTGATATTAAATATATTATAAGTTAAAGGCTTTCCATTCGTTTTAATTTAAAAATACTGCAAATCCGCCGAATGTTAAATACAGCGCTTTGATTTGCTTTTTGTTACGTCATAAATGAACATATTTTAATCTCATGGCTTCTAAAATTGCCGTTTTTCAGTTAAACATGACAGATTTCCTAAGGTAAAATCTAAAAAATCATTCAAAATATAGATAATTTTACTCCCAAATACGACTTTTCCATGGTGAAGTCGCTGTTATTAGCAATAAGTCAAATAGCAAATCCACTCATTGTCTTTAAACGTCTTGAGATGTCTCAATTATATACAAGGATAATTATCCTTTAGAATTCGATAATGTTTACATTTATTTGAAATCTCGTTAGAATTTAGAATAAATTGAGAATTAGGTTATTTGTACTATACCTTTGTAAGAAATTCGTAGCCTGCAAAGATCAGACTAATTCGGACTGCACGACCCCCTTTATTAAACAGGAGTAAAGGCTTGTGTTCCTGAAGTGTAACTTAATTTTGTTCCGCATGGGGCAATGGTCATTCTGAAATAAAATTTATGATAAATTTACACCAAACAAATATGAAGAACTTCAGAGAAATTAAAAGAACATATAAAAGGCATGTATTTCACTTTATAGCTTTTTTCTCCTTTTATTAATGCCATTTATAACAAAACTTTTGTATCTTTTCATTAAGTAGATTCATTAAAAAACAATATTTTTGTTTTGTAGCTTAGGACGGAAACCGACTTTATTTGTGGCGATCTTTTTATTAGCTGTCTCTAATGTTATACGTCCGTGGATGCCTAATATTTACTTGGTTTTTCTCTGTGAATTTTTCAATGCAACAGGAAGTATATATTCGTATTATGTACCGTTGCTGATTTGTGAGTATTTGTTATTGTTAAAACTTTTATTCTCTCTAGAAAACGTATACCAACAATGGTTATGATTACATAATAATGAGTTTTTGTCCCGATAGTATCTCAAATATATCTCAGGTCGTATACATATTTCCACTGCCGCATTTAAAACTGTTAACATAATTCGAAAAAGTAATATTAGAAACACTGATTTTAAATAAGACCTGCGTAGAATATCAATATGAGAAATGTAAATTGTACAATCCAAAAATTCAAGACAAACGAACAAAAGGGTAAACCGGAAACCCATAAATGAAGAAGGGTATCAAAAGGTCCTTTAGATATAATATAATAAACATGAAAGAATGTACCCATTGTAATTTTACTCACCGACAGTGTAAGATGATAAACGTTTTCCTATATGAATCTGAAGCAAGCTAATTTTAAGTCACCAAAAGAAAAAAATATTTTTGTGTGTAAAAAATGTGATCTCATTTTGAGATTTAACATTAACACTTTGTTCAATTTGAATAAAACTTTATGTTTTTCAATCCCATTTGTAATACATATTATTGGTTATTGTATAAAAATTCAACATCAAGCATTTTTAAAAGAGAACTGATGCAACTCCCTTCTCCCAACTTCAAAAACATAAATGTTCTATCTATAATGGTCAATATTTTCTGCAACAGTTTATGATTATAGAACTGAATACATTGTATTTGTTTCAGTGACAGAACTTGTGGGTCCAGATCGCCGGGTGTTGATGTCGTTTATCATATACTTTTCCTATTGTCTTGGCGAGTACCTGTTGCTTGTCTTCGCTTACTTCATACGTGACTGGGAGAGTTTGATACTATCAATATCATCCCCAATTACTATTTGTTTCTTTATACTGTTGTAAGTATTTATCTAAAGGCAATGTGAGTGTTTCGATAAAATGCACCTTTAACTTACTTACTAACGTTATTTGTGATTAGCGGACACGTATAGTATTAAAAAGAAGTATAAAAATGGAATTTGAAGATACCAAAGGGGCAGACAGAAATCTTTAAGTCGAAGACAGACAAGACCATGGCCAACAAAATGAAACGAAAGACAAACATAGAACACACAACACTGCACTGTTAACTAAAGCTTGAGCAACACAAACCTACCAAAAACAAGGGTGAGTTCAGGTGCTCCGGAAGGATGAGCAACTCCTGCTGCACCAGTGGGACCCGTCGTGTAACTCATTATAGCAAAACCCAGTGAAATTCATATCTCATGAAATGTTGATGTATTAACTGATTGATTTATGCCTTTTTTCTAACCCTAAAACATAACCAAGTTTATTAATCATCGATATATGTATAAGTTATTTATTGCTATAAACGATGACCTCCTCCAAATAACAGAGAATGGTTGTCTTTATATCTACAAATATTACAGTTGTGAATTTTATGTACAAAATTCGATAATAAAACAAAAATTCCGAGAGAAAGGCATAAATTGCTCAAAAGATAAAAAGAGGTAAACAAGCAATCTTTTTTTCCAGATTCATGTGAACTTCATGGGAAAATGTACTCCAATATCACCTTAATTTGGCAGATACATTAATTAATTTCACGTCAGTATATTTATGAAAAGGAGTTCGAAGATACCAAAGGGGCAGACAGAAATTGGAAGACAGACAAGACCATGGCCAACAAAATGAAACGAAAGACAAACATGGAACACACAACTTTACACTTAAAACTAAAGCTTGGGTAACACGACCCTCACGGAAGGTAAGCAACTCCTGCTCCACTAGTGGCAAATTTTGTATTACTCAGTAGCCAAAGCCGGTGTATGGTCACAATCGATGTTGGTCACAACCGGTATAGGAACGGATTTGTGTTTACTCTTAGTTTAGGTATATATCGTATTCGATTCACGTGTCAATCTTTCAAAACGAAAATTATGTTACTTCATTAATAACATTTAAAGAAAACAATAAAGAAATATTTTTATCGAAATTTCACTTACAATCAATATAATAGTTTTCACGTGGATCTCGGACTTCCTATGCTTCGGTTCTAATGCTACTGATGAGGGATAACTTCTTTAAATGTATATATGGCATATAAATGTATATGTGGCATATAAATGTATATGTGGCATATAAATATATTTGTGGCATATAAAAATACACCATATTTATTCAACATCGTTAAACTTGTATTTGTTTAACGTATTTCTAAGGTAAAGTAAACATATTCTTGTTCAAATTTACACGGAATTCACATACTTTGTATTTTATTGTCGTAAGCATTTACTGAATCAATCACAAAAAACTTGCACAGTTTGAGAAAGAAGTACAGCTTACTTGAAGTAAACAAGCAATACAACTGATAAACTAAAACAATCTGTTATTGATTTTCTATATTTTTCATTCTAATTCTGCATAAGATATGTGAGCTTCTTATTAGCACATGAAAAAACTAACCATCTTTTTATTTTTGTTTTTTTCTCTGTCTTCAATCTTAATTTGCCAGCTGGTGTTTTTCTGGTTTTCCTGCATTTCCCATTTCTTATCAATTTCTTTACATGTTTTCAACATTACGACGAGCTCAGGGGAAGATTTAGGTGCTGTCTATGTGCATGTGATGTTTACTTATTAATCAAATAGTTTGCTATCAACTCTACATCATTCAACAGGATAGCGTCTATTTGTCAGGATGAATTTCGTTTATTGCGGAAGTAGTTTTTTCGAATACCCCTTTCCCTGTCTTTTGTTTCATTTCTGATACAATCTTCCGCAGCAGCTTATCATTTTTGCTCGTCTAGATGTCTTTCTAGTTATTCCTTGTGTGTATATTTCTATTTAGGCATACTATCAAATATTATGTCCTAGCTGACATTCTTATATTCAGCATGGGAATGTGTTGCATTTGTAGTCATAGTCTTAATTTTAATTGACCATAGTATTGACCATAAGAAAGACGAGCCGGCCGCACCTGTTGGTAACATATCCATTAAAGGGATCGTTAGAGTCATAGCATCTGGTATGATTATCGAATTATGACATAAGTTTTCTTTCAATTTTCTCATTTGAAAACCCCACAGAAAGTTTTTTTGTATGCATAATATGATTAACTATAGATCTTCTTTATGAATTTTGCATATTGGTTTTAATTCCTTTGATATTGCATGAAAAACACGTCTTTGGTGGACGATATTCAATATTTAATAATTTACTTTTGTAAAAAAATCGTCTTTTTTATCATAAATATAGTTTTTAAAAGCTTTCACCTTATCCCTAGATTAATTGTTTGTTAATGAAAAACAATTTATAGGGTTCCAACTATCCTGAAAAATTAGAATCAATTTCATGTAATGCTTATTTACATTAAAAAGACAAAAACGGTATAGATATAAATTTTCGATAGTAAGGACCCAATCACTTAGCCTTTTTTGACGTTGTCGTAATCGTCGTTATTAATTATGCTAATTATTCGCATTTTTCAAGCCTCCACTGAAAACACGGCGCCAAATTTGAAAACTTTACCGTGCTTGGCTACCAGTGCGGAAGGTCGTGGGTTCGATCCATTATCAGGTCAGATGAAAGACATTAAAATTTATATTTGCTGCTTCCCCACTATGCACGCAGAATTTATGAGTAAGTGTAAAGACTGATCGGCCCAGAGTTGGAATATTTGGTCTGGGTAAATTTCCACGTATTTTTGTGAACCATTGGTAGTACGTTTAAAATCCGACTTGGCCTTTTCGGTTGAATACAAAGCAGGGTTCATTCATCCGCACTCATTAATATAATCTCGTTCTGAATATGCATTTAAGAAACCCCTGGACGTAAAGCAACAGTCAGCTAATTTACAATAAAAACATTAAAAGAATGATCCTCAGGTGGCTTCTTCAATTTTCCTAGGTTTTCTGGGACACAGTAGTCTTTAATACATAAGTGACTTTTTGGAAATTTAAACATTTTTGTCAACACATTCGAGATCACTGAACCAAGTTGAACCAAGCGTTAAGGAGTCCCGAAGCACCTTGTTCCATGAATGTCGGACGAGCTTAGTTTAAAATTGAGCCTGTGAGAATTTCAACTTTTCGTCAATTTTCTGATACCTCTTCGCCAATAACGAAAGATAAGTTAGTGTCCCTTGAACGTTTCGTTTTCCTCAACATCATCCAATATGCCCCTACTGGTTCGACTTATTTTAAAATGTGGTCTATGGGGTGTTTGCATTGTTGTCAACACTTTTGAGTAATTTATACCAAAATTTGAAAAAATGGTTTGTTGCTATAAAAACTGTGTTTGACTTTTCTTGCACCGTTCAATGCGGTCTTCATGGCCCGTTTTACATGGGATCTTATGCGAGTTTCTTTACTTCTCCGAGTTCATTGAAACAATTTGAACTAAACTGTAGTAAAATAATCATTGGAGGGGCTCTTCAAATTGTCCTCAGTTTTCACTTATGCCATCCAGTGTGACAGCCATGATTAAACGACGCTTATAGAAATTATATATTTGTACAAATATTATTGATCCTTAAATATTTCTGTTAAAAGTTACGTTCGTTTTTTCTTGGCATTATTTTATACAATTGTATTCTTGACTAGATTAAAATAAAATTGACTCTATGGGAATTTTGAGTTTCCTTCAATTTCCTGAAACCGATTAACCAATAAAACCAACCCCTAATGACATCATCCTTCTATTGTCATATTTTAACTTCAAGCCTTTTTCATTTCTCAGCGACCACCAGGTCATTTTTATTGCAACTTATTGGTCCTTGATTGATCGCCGTTAAAAAAGGTATGTAAGGTTTTTACAAAGGTCAGCAAAAACTTGTTACTAAGTTCAGATTGAATTCACCATTGAAGCTAACTTGAGCTAAATTATGCTGATGATGTTTTTTTGCTATGTCCATTATATTGTTTGATTTAGCGTTCTTATAAACAGTCCAAAATTATCGCAACATCCTGACTCTAGACCCAGACGTAGCCATCCACATCACACATTTCCCTCACTTATTGTGTCCCTAAATGAACCTTTGTTATTTCGCTAACAATGCTCTTTTAATTAATTAATTCAATTAATATCCTCCATCAAACATCCGAAATATCTTAAATTCCACCATATTTGAAGATCAGTCTCTAAAAACCATTTCATACAATTATACCACACCTATTGTTAGCAAATTTGCAAATAAAACACGTTTTGCAGTATTTAAGCATCGATGACTTAGCCCTGTGCTCTTCGGCAAATTCCCTATTCAAAAAGATATAGCTGGCACGTGATTACTGGTGACATCGACATCGTAGAAAACATTTCTCCACGAAAAGTGTTTGCCAAAGGGCCAAAGTTCCATGAGCCTCAATCTATAAACGTGAAGTTCAATTTTGAAATTCTTATGGATTCTGGCGAGAATAATGTCACACAGTTGGCGAGACGCGAAGGAGAGGAGCTAGATACCCTTTCCAAACGGATGAAGGCTCTGATGTCGTTAATACATAAGCTTAATCGGTCTTTAATTATCCGGGCTGTCTGAACTATATGGCAAATATGTTGTTGTCTCTCCTGACAAACCCCCTAAAATATATTTTTTTTGAAGATCAAATTACTTAGACTGTTGAATGCCTCAAATCGAGGTCCCTTTCCTCTTGCAGTAGCATCAAAACATTTGATTGCTCTACCTTGTATACACCAATTTCTCAATCAAAGGTTTTAGGGAGGGACAAACATTATTTTGTTATTAACCACTCTGATTCTGATAAAAATTACTCTGAAGATGACATTTGCAGAATGCTTTATTTCTTGAGTGACAACATTTTTGTAATTTGGCAGGCGTGTGTTTCAACAGACTGTCAGCATTCCGATGCATATCAACTGTACACCCCTTCTCGCTGATTTTTATAATTATTCGTAAGAAGCTGACTTTATAAAGAGTCTTCTGCAGAGAAAGTAGAAAAAGTTGGCCCCTTATTTTAGAGCACGTTAAACTAGATGTAGATTGTGTTGAAATTTGTGACTATGTTGACCGTATCTTTTTAATTGGACTTTAAATCATATATTCTACAGAAATGTCTGCTTCATACATAGACTTACACTTTGAAAATGGCAGTAAGGATGGGTTAAAAACAGAATATTAAAACAAGACAGATGGTTTTGATTTTTTCATTAAAAACTTACAGTTCATGTGTAGCAACACTCCAGCTGCACTTGAATATGGATTTTTTTTTCAACTGATATACACTAGTCCCTGGTTTATCTTTGGCACCGGACTGGTGTCCAGGGCACGACCTAAGAGCTGACTAAGCGGGATCCCCAGGTGGCGGATAGAGGTAACCCTTCCGTTTGGCTCTCGGGTATTAATACCGAACGCCTGGTCGTAAACCATATTCAGTGACGTGGGTGGAGAATGCCACGCTTATTGCGCTCTATAGATCCCTTTTGTAGATTTCGAAAAAGAAGAAGCTAATGCCGTTACAAAAAGCTAAATTTTTCGTCCCTACCTATCAATCCCATTTTTCAGTGGCAGTCAAAAGCCATTGACCTCCCATCTTACCCGCATTATTAGTGTTGCAGCTAACAAGAAAGCTACTGAATCAAGGATTCTCATGGAAGTCATCACTTTAAAAATATTTCGGTCGCCATTGTGATTTGTTTGACCGGTACGAAATATTTATTTCACAAATGACATTACATATCTTCCCACTGTCTTGACTACATATTCGTTCCTATACTGTTTATGACTAAAAAGATTGTGACTAAACACCGGCTTTGTCGAGTGAGCAATGCGACGGATGACATTAGGTGAATATTAGTTGCTACCTGAACTCACATTTAACCTTATTTCAATTGGTTCGAAAGTTCTGACCTTTGTTTAGGAAACTTTGAGAAGTCACACGCAGGTTCGTCTAGATTGTTTGCCTTTTGGGGGTCTTCAAAATATTTTTATTGAAATATTGAGATCATTAACCACCATTTGATTTTATTTTTTTCCAAAGCTTTGTTACAGAATCTCCAAGATGGCTTCTGGTCAAAGGAAGAAGTAAAGAAGCTATGGAAATATTTCAGAAGACAGCAAAATATAACGGCACTTGCATTGATTTCAAAGCAGAGGACATCTTGGTGAAAGATAAGTCCAGTTCTTTATTTAGAGATCTGAAAAATATGGCGAAGTCGAGAACAATGGTGAAGCGATTCCTTATACTTTTTTTCAATTGGTATGAAAAGATAAGGAAAAATGTTAAGGATATAACAATAAAAACTATTAATTTGCCTTGTCTATAACATTTTAAAATTACATCATTAGGGGAATCGAAATACTTTACTGGAAAGATAGTGATTGCCATATAAACTATATATTAATTATATAACACTACCATATCAATTTACCTTATAGGTCCCGTTTCTTTAAAAAATTTATTCAAAAACATTTACATTTTAAGTACATTTTATTATATTGTATTTATTTAATTATAGACTTTTTGAAAATATGACATATATTAATGGTTAAAATAGTAGTCTTGCACCTGTACACAAACCAAAATATTATGGATGATTATGGAGGAAAAGGTCAAACGGACTATAAAATACAAAATTACCAATGTTAAATAAATATGGAAAAATTAGGTATGCTATATGTAAATTTCAAGCATCATATAAATTATTTTCATAAGATCATACATAGGTGTTATGTTGTTTTTTCCTTAAGTAGGTTTTAATTGAATTCTATTTTGTAGGTTTTCTATTACTATGATATATCATGGCATTTCTATGAATGTTGGAGATTTAGGAGGAAATGTGTATATAAACTATGCATTGTCAACAACAGTTGAAACTGCTGCAGTTATATTGTGCTTTTTTGCCGATTATTTTCCAAGAAAAAAGTTATATTGTGCGTCCATGATTGTTGGAGGTGTTGCCTGTTTATGCACTATATTTACCTCTTTGTTTGCAGCAAAATGTAAGTTTAATTAGGTTTGTATGATAATTGCATAACATTTACTTTTTAGCTCACCTGAACCAAAGGGTCATGTGAGCTTTTGCCATCACTTGGCGTCCGGCGTCTGTCGTCCGTCGTCCATCCGTAACTTTTTCAATTCGCATCTCGTCTGAAACTACTGGAGCAAATTTAATCAAACTTTACAGGAATAATTTATGGCATGTCCTTTATATAGATTGCCCAAGGTTTTTGATCCGACTAAAAACATGGCATCTAATACTATAAATAGAACATAGGGGTAAATTGCAGTTTTTTTCAATTTACTCATGAACTGTTACAGATTTAAAAAATCTGAAAACATAAAATTGATCTACCTACCCTGCATTTTCGAAGAAAATCGAATAAGCGGTCTCTGAGTTATTGACCTTTTTATGCCAAATTTTCAAAATTTATATGTATTTCATCATTCATCTCAAAAACTATTAAAGATAGAATTATACTTTATTGCAAATATGTTCAACATGATGAGATATACCTTCCCTGCAATTTTGAAGAATATTCAATTACCGGTCTTGGAGTT
>JAULBM010287846.1:0-16023 GCA_032357055.1 Geukensia granosissima | reverse complement strand
ACTCCGGCTTCCTCCACCAGTAAAACTGACCGCCGCGATATGACTGAAATATTGTTGAAAGTGGCGTTAAACCCCATCCAAACAAACAAACAAAACAAATCGAAATGAGAAGCCAAATCCGTTAAAGATTTAGTATCTTCGAATTCATTTTGGTGATATCACAACTTATGAACATATAAAATGATTCTGTTAACACAACTGCTACTGTATAGAACGAATATAAATATTAATAAAATAAAAATTAACTATTATTTTAAATGAATACATTTATCAACAACTGAAACAAGACTCTAAAATACAAAATTACCAATGTTCAATAAATGTTGAGAATTTTGTATGCTAAATGTACATTTCAAGGACTAACCTGTCAACAGTAGCATTAGAACCAACTAGGAAGTCCAAGATCCAAACAAAAGTAGCATTCAAATCCAAATAAAATCGAATGGGAAGTCAAATCCTACGGCAGGGTCAACTACTAAGTGCTATATTTTAGTCATGGAGCAGAATGAAAAGATAGGCTAAATGGTAGCTAATAGCAGGGTTGATGACAAAATATGAACATATTTTCGACATTTTGGTACAAGAACTTTCATATTTTGCATTTCTAGAGAGAGTTATAACAGAGGAAATAATCATTACTGATATTCTGACTGGATATAACAAGCTCGTACGGCCAACACCATCACCGAACATCGAGCACAGCCTTCATCCAACCAGAATTATCGAATGCGTAAGTATTTATTTTCAGGTAAATCATTTAGTTTTGTTTACAAAAGTATCAGAAATTTCTATTCTGTCCAAAAGTGATGAAATTTCCAGCGACTTTTTTACGACTTTTGAGGTTACTTGAGGAATTTCGGTCACTGAAATGAATAGAAAAAATATTTCTTGAACAATCCTTGTAAATGAAAATTTTCTATTACATAATTGTTTTATCATTTTACTATATATCTCTTAAGCATTGACAATGGTACTAAATGTACTTGAAGTACAAATCACGTACTGTTAACATAACGTAAGACTTAAGGAAGTTCGCAGCTAAAAGTTTTTAATAGCTATGATTGTTTTTAGACTTTAATTTTTCTAACAAAATAAGTAACATGAAATAACAATTAAGAGGTCAGTTTGCTCGTTTTTGAGATTTATTTTAAGTATTAAATATTTAGCAGAAACGTGATTCTCTTGATTTTCTATAGGTTTTGTCTAAGAAGGTTTTATCTATTGAAACCAATGAAGAAAAAGTTTCATGGTACTTTACTATGTGTCATATAAGTAGGCAGCTCACTGGACGACACAATATAATCATATAAAATGGATAGATCCATAAAGAATCTGACAAAAAATTGTTACCATGAGCAGCGAACATCCTTAAAAGTGGTATAATTTGATCTAGAATCTAAATATTGTCTTGATTTCGTTGCTGTTGTAGGATGGAAAGAACCTTGTTATTCAAGGATATGTCTGTATGTATTGGACTGATCCAAGACTTTCTTGGCCAAGGGGCCAAGACAGTGTTAGTCTTCCTAGCTCATACATTTGGTTACCTGATGTAACACAGGAGGGAGAGTATGTTTTTATGTTTTTAAATATCTAATTTATTCAAAATTCTGTTCAATAATTCAAAATTCTATTCAATAATTCAACATTCTGTTCAATAATAATATCTTGAGAAATTTTCAATTCTGAAATGAGCGAAACGAAATTGACCCTTCCTACTACAGAATGAACACTTCCCTTTCTCGTTGAAAGGTCGAGCAGAATTTCACATGAATATTTTTAATTAAAAATCCAACTTGATATTACTTATGCATATGCACCTCTGTTAATAACTTGATTGATTGAATAATTGATTGAATGGTGCTTAACCTCCAGTGGCAAATATTTCATGCATATTCAGGACGGACGAGAGCATATTAATGATGAGTGATGATGAAACCTGCTTTTTCGCAGGAAGACGTGCTACTTTACACAGACACATTATTCTGACTCTGGACCAGTCTTTGCTCTTAACTCCTAAATGCTTCGTGCTTAGCGGAGAGGCATTAACTACCAATTTTAATGTCTTTGGTTTGACCTGGCCGGGGATCGAATCTACGACCTTCTGCACTCGAGGCCAGCACGCTAACAATGACACCACCGATGCGGTTGTTTATAACTTGAACCAGTGCCACTCACAAACTATATTCAAAGAAGAAAAATGAGTAGCGTGATTCTATATATTATTTGACATTGGGAGGCCGTCGACGTTTTAATGCCAGATATAATATAACTACAAGACAAACCAACAATGAGCTTCCAAATATCCTATGCTATCAGAGAATGCACACCAAAACGGTCGAATTATGTTTGTTTGTGACTTTTTGGCAACACTGATGTAAAACTGTATGCAAAGAAGTGTATTCTCTGTTTAATTAGTAACTACATGGTATGATGTCATAACGGTTGATTACATCTTTCCTAAAATGGTACGACGCGTTTCACAAATAAATTACCTTTCACAAGACTAGAACCTTTGCCTGACTACATTTGTACTCGTGCAGAAAAAGTGACCGGTTACGTCCAATACTTATCAGTTTCTCTCTTACCTTTGTACTCTATCTAATACGAACCGCCGAGGTGATGTAATGGTAAGCGTGCTCGCCTCGTGTGCGGAAGGTCGTGGGTTCGATCCCAGGCCGGGTCAAACCAAAGACTTTAAAATTGGTTTTGCTGATTCTCCGCTAAGCACTCAGCATTTAAAAGTAGTAGCAGAGAATGGTCGGCCCTGACTCAGAATAATGTATCTTTGGTATGTCTTCTTATGTACTCTTGGTTTCGTGAGCTAGCACGTCAAAAAGCTCAGCATATCAGTCTAGCAAAACCGATTCATTATCATCACTCATTTTAAACATTTTAAAATATATTCTCGTCCTGAATAGGTATGAAATATTTGGATATGGATTTTTAAAATCAATCAATCAATCAATAAATCTAAAATAATATTTAAAATAATTTCCCCGAAACTTATTCATTTATAAAAGGGAGAGAGAGAGCGTAAACATTTTGTAATTTGTTGATAAATCATTTCTTATTGTTTGTGCATTTATTTCATAGGATTTTACATGCTAGAATGATTGCTATAATTTTATATTTACTATTGAATGATCATTTACAGTTAAGAAATGAAGAATATTTGAAATATTTTTTTCATAGGTTCCACTCCTTAAAATAATTAAGTGAAATGATATCATGTTAACCATTATTCACTTAATGAAACTCGTGGTGACATAAGTCGATTTTTTGGTTGAGTGTTTAAAGTGTCATATTCTCTTCATTTTTAATAGAAAACCAGACTTTTATACTGCACCTATCTGGGCTGCCGATAAAGTTGTGGTTACAAAAGACGGACGAGTTAGTTTCTGTCCTCAGGGAATATTTACGGCCATGAACTGTGCAGAAAAAGCTGGCGAAAAACACCAATGCTCAATGAAATTTAGGTCATGGTCATATGACAAGGAGCTGATGGATATTAATCTACCTACAGGCAGGGAGGCCGTAGACTTATCAGGACTTGAGACCCATTCGGAATGTGAAATTGTCAACAAATGTGCAGTAAGAAACGAGATGACTTATGCCTGTTGTGGTAACAGACTTTATCCAGATGTGACGTATACACTTGTTTGGCAACGCAGAAGAAACTATTGTGTTAACCTTTCAGAACAACCGACCTGCAACGCCTAAGTCAACATTTATCGATCCTTTGCTCAAATGAAACAATATTTGCTGAAAATCAAAATGTCACATAACTCATTGATTTATTCTAATGATTAGGCCTTCTGTCGCTAAAATACAACTTTTAGTTATTTTTAGAGAATTTTAATTTGTATTTGTCAATATGTAGCAAACAACGTTTAAAGTATCATAACCAATTTCGTTATGTACTTGCGCCGCTAAAATATTTCATACTTGTATCAATTATTTCGACAATATCTATATTCCAATAAGAACAAGCCTGATAGAGACTGAAAATTACAAACTCGCCAATAAACTTAAACTTGACTAAAGTTCCGATGAAAGTGATCACTGGCATATTTATTTAGGTAATAAAACTAGCAGTAGAGCTGAATGTATATTTTATTAGTTAATACATATTTTCATTTTTAACTAATTAGAATTTTAAAATGACACAACAGTGGCGGGTCAATTAAAATGAACACATAAATGAAAATCGTATGATTTTCCTTATATTTATCGAGAACACACAGACAAAAATTGTTTTTCTCTTTTGAACTTTACACCCATCCTTGCTCAAAATGCTGGCTCCGCCCCTTGACAAGGTACTAAAAAGGTCTTTTAAATGTTCATCTTGGTAATTCAGGTCCATTATTGAAGGCCTTATGGCAACCTGTAGAAATTTGTTGGATGGCTGTCTCATAAGTTAAGAGGCGATAATCAAAAGATGGTTTAGGATTTTTCAACACGATTGGTTTAGTATAACAGGAAAAAGATATATGGCGTAAATGTCATGGAGACCTTTACCAGATTACAAGTTGATTTGTTTATAAGCAGTAGATAATTTATTGTAATAATCAGTATTATCTGCACTTTCTGAATTTGATAATAAACAAAAATCGACTTTGGCTCTATTTTTCAATAAATCTTCCCAACACCAATAGCTTTGCAGCGGCTCACTCTTGGTTGTCACTATAACACTTATTTTGTTGGCCGTTTAAATCTCACGGATTCGTTGTCAGTAAACGGCAACGTGATGTCAACAAGGTTCATGTACCTTACAAACTTACAATGGAGGTAATGTTTTAACAAATAAATTAAAGACTAGAATTCGAGCGATAGCTGTTCAGCTTGTTTAGTTTGATCCTCAGAACACACTTTGTCCTTAGCCTAATTGCGGCTTCTTGCAACAGTTGGTTCATCGGGCCACAAAACAGCTATTCTCGAAGCTAGTCAATCATTAACATGATTAAAATGTCATTGTTTTAACTTTGTCATTGAATGGATAAAGCTATCTAAAATTAAAAAAAAAGAATTGTTGTAATGTATTAGAAATATTTATGCTTGTTTGAAACTTAATCTTTAAACATTTGAATATGTTATTTGTATACCGAAGAATGGTAGAAGAGTGGGTGATTAAATATAAAAAAAATTTAAAAATCGCGGCGAACTATTTTTTATATTGCAATGGCATATATGGTGTTGCAAATTCATTTATAACCTGCTGCATAGAACATACACCATGTATATTTTACATATATTTCACTACAATGTATATAAATATTTAGCCGTATGATATTGTAATATTGATAATAAAAGTGATATTTTTATATTATATATATTCTTACTTTTTTAGCCTGCTTGGACATATTAATCTCCTATTAACATATCAATCAAGATACAATGAGTTATTAGTTTAATGGCTCCTTCCTGCAACCAATACGGATGTTTATACAATACCCCGTGGTTATGAATAATTGATGGAATGTAAGAAGACATAACAAAGCGTAAATAGCTATATATCAAAAATCAATATTACCAGCAAACGAGTCATAAATATTAAAATCCAATCTCCGAAACAGAGTCTCCTTGCTTCCAGTTAAACCTCCAGTAATCGACTCTGCCATTGGTGGTTACACCATTTTGTGAACTTCCTCTCATGGCGGTCATACCTGCTTGTGACGCAATAATTTCTTGACGTCAAAACTATTTTGACGTCACAATCCAGGCAATAAATGTCGGAACATTAATGGCAGAGATGAATATGTCTGACGAATCTCTGTTTCCGAGATTGGCTTGGAGTGTATAGGCACTTCTCGTGATTCCAGATTTCACTCCATAATTATCGTTTTATTTATATTTCACTTCCCACAGTGTGGAATCAGAACATTGCAATACAAACCACATACTTTTACACTGACAACATTGAGAACCATCACAACAGTCCCCGACATCATTTTCTGTAAGAGAATTGCAGGACTTTTTACACTCATTTCCAGCGTCAGTGCAGTCTTTGGTCGCTGTAATTATACGTACAAATTATTCTTCATCGCATACACTGGAAAACAGCATTTATTGAATACTGAAGAACATTTTCAGTAAAATAACCGTTGACTGTTTAATATAATGAAAAATAGTTGTTCGTCTTTAAGATACAATTTTTTTTACCAAAGTATCTTTTTAGATACGTAATGCGGAAGTAACGGGTTGGATTGGTTTGGTTAAAATTGAGAATTCCGCTAATACAAAGTTTCTGCCGAAATAATTTTGCACGATAAAAAGCTGCGGGACCCCCTATATTGTTTTACCTGATTTGAACTCACTGGGGTTTATTTACATTTACATTCAGGTGACTTGACGGCAAATGACATCTTCAAGAAATGACGTCTTCACTTTTTCGTGTGAACGTTAATAAACAAATGAAACACATTATACAGCAGGTGGTATTAGCGCTTTTGATGAAATTTAATTCGTATCATCAGCAGCATCATAAAATAGGAATGAATATTTTTTCTATGTTCGACTTAACAAACTGGTACTATTTGAAAATGAAACGATATGGGGTATATATCAGAGAGACTGCACTCCAACGACGTGTCAGAGAGATGCACACCAACCACGTGTCAGAAAGATTGCTCTCCAACCATGTGTCGAAGACTGCAATCCAACCAATGTACGTTATTAGAAAAACAAACATACCTGAACAGGACTGACAACATCTTAAACCAATACAACATTCACCTACATCAATTTCTGTATCTAAATCGCAGGAGTGTCTACAACGATTTCCATTTCCCGTGCAGTCTGTGGTAGCTGTAATTATATAGCATCAGGAAAAGTGTCTATTGTAATACATGTATGAGAAACTATCTATTGTGAGTATGACATTGGTAAATGATCTATTCTGCGTAAAGTCATCTTTCATAAGTTATAATATCTCAGCACGTTAGCATAGAAATATGTACTTATACAAGTGCAATTGATTTTTACGTCAAGACAAGAATAAACAGTAAATTATGATACTGATTTGATTTATTTATATTTCTGTGGTAAAAATACTTTTAGCTGTTACTTCCAAACACAGTCGATCTTGTCATTCTTGTAAGCTTTGTCTAGTTTTTTTTAAGCTTTACGTTGATCATACATTATATAAAAAATATACAGATATGGAGAAAATGTCACATTAAAACTCCTTGCACGGGAATTTACAAATCAAGAGTGGTCAACAAGGCCTTCACTCCATATGACATGTGAAAAGCTCTAAATCACCCCCAGATTAATAAAACGTGCATACTTATAAAAATACTGCTTTTACCTGAATATTATCAAAAATGTGATTTATCAAAACATTTTACACAGATATAAAAATTGGAAATGTGGGATGATTGTCCATGAGACAGCCATCCACCAAAATGACAGTTGAATTTTAACTTCTACAGGCCTTAAACAATGAACCAGAGTGCATAGTATAACGGAAGTGTAAAAGGCCCCGAAATACAAAATTTAAAACTATACATAAAACAGGACAATCAACCTTATCTTTTGCAAAATTGGTGAACAAATAACAATAAATAACCAATAAAACAAGACAACCACTGGACTACAGATCCATGGCTTAGGACAGACACATAAGTATGTGGCGGGATTAAACCGGTTGTTGGTCGGCTATCACCACCCCCTAGCCTGGGTCAGTGGTGTGACAAAACAGCAATAAAACCACACATGTAAAAATCGGTTGAAATGGATTTATTACTTGAGATCGATACTGTAAACAAACGACAAACACAAGTAAAATGTCTTTTTACATTCATGGACCAAATGAAATATACGGTTCTTACACAGAGCCAAACATATGACTACTACTCCCGATATGAGACAGGTACATGAACCTGTGTTGGGGTTACCTGTTTGATTCTGAACTCCCAACGAGTGAAAGAGGAATTTAAAAAATCAAAATCAGTAACAGACAACTTGGAAAGTTAATCAATGCAGAAGTATATGAATATTATTTAAAAGAAAGATTATATAATAATTGCCAGAAAGACATGACCCACATTTTATATACGTTTGTAACAAATATTTAAAATTGCTTTTCAAGATTTACCTTCATAAGAAATGTTAGGAGCCGAAAAAAGGAAAATCAGTAAAACATTATAAATTTCTTTTTACGTTCTTGGACCTAATAAAATACATAGTTCTCTACTCAATTATCGCCGATAAACCAAATATAAAGATAACAATCATGACATTGCAAATTACAATGTTAAAAGATGTAAACCGTATCTTTACAGTACAATACCCGAAAATATTATTAATGTCATATTTTTTGGAAATTTTGATTAGTTGTTACTTGATCACATGTTTCTTTGTATTTTCCTAGGCTGCACAATTATTTCTATTTATAAGCGTGTAGTAGTTTGCACAATGCATACAGCATGTGTTTTGCTAAAAAGAGTTGTTGTCATAGTTCATTAATAATATAACAATTGTAGCATTTATATGAGGTCAATATGAGGTTATATCGACCAACAGACATATATCGACCTCGGACTGCATCCTCTGTCAATATATGTCTGTTTGGTCGATATAACCTCGTATCGACCTCATACGAAAGCTATAATTGTATAATAATAACTTTGAATAATCTACAATACCATTGAGAAGCCTGGCATATTTCAAATATTATAGAAATATATGTTATTTTGAAAGAATTTATTGATGTGTAGACTCAGCTAACTAACTCTAAAACTAATAAAGTCCAAAGGAACTTTATGTAAAGTTTGTGGGTAAAAGGCTGAGTTAATGCATCATTAAATTCTTTATAGCCTTAATTACTTGTAATTCCATTTGTTAGGTCAAGCACAGTAATTGAAAAATGGTGCTACAATTCAATTCCAAAGGAAGAACTATTTGGATTGCACATGAATTTGGTAACATGCATGATGCCATAAAGATTTGTTTATCAATGTGTAAAAACCACCTCGGTGGTGTAATGGTAAGCATGCTAGCCTCGAATGCGGATCGGGTCAAACCAAAGACATTAAAATTTATATTTGCTGCTTCTCCGCTAAGCACGGATCATTTAGGAGTAAGAGCAAAGACTGGTCAGCCCAGAATCAGAATAATGGGTCTGTGTAAAATTAAGTGGCATGTCTTCCTGTGAACTGTTGCTTTTGTAAGCTAGCACGTTAAAATATGGCTTAGCGTGTCGGTCTAGTACAAAGCAGGGTTCATTAATCATCACTCATCAGTGATATGCTCTTGTCCTGAATATGCATGAAATATTTGCCCCCGGATGTTAAGCACCATTTAAATGTGTAAACTTTTCTGTTTCCATGGTATTGGCCAATCAAAATCAGGCATTTTTTATATGATTGTAATTATTTTAATGCAAATTCAAGAAAATGTTGAGCATGTTCTTAACATAACACATCTTGCAACCAAAATAGCACAGTGGTTTCTGAAGCCTAACCTTGCTCTGGGATGACATGTTCCAAATTTGGGTAGTTTGCTATCATCACTGCTGTAACAGGATTAACAAAGAAACAAACCTCAAATGTGTCTTTCTGGTAAATAACTATCATCAACCTTAAATGTTTCTTTCTGGTAAATAACTATCATTAATGTTGGTAATAGGAATAAAAATGAAACAAACCTTAAATGTGTCTTTCTGGTAGTTGGCTATCATCACTGTTAGTAAGTTGAGTATTCTGACCACCACTGTACATTTAGATCTATTAAATATTATATAAAGTTACAGACATAAGAACAGGTCATTTTAAATATGAAGTTAAAATAACAAATTATCACACTTTAAATGAACTATGTGTTTTATTATCTGGACAATGTTCTACTACTTTTTACATTATGTATTCCAATCAAAAGAAAATGGTTGATTGATTGATTAGTTAGTGTTTAACGCCACGTCGGCAGTATTTCAGCCATATCATGGCGAGAACATACCAAAAGAAAATGGAAATGAATTCAATGCACATGTGAAAGCATCCTCACACTAAGAGCATTGATTATCTTTGGAGGTCATTAATAACTTTTTCCTGCACATGTAAAAATACATCATATATCAAAATAATTGAAAGGCTATTTCTTTGCTATACTTTAACTTGACACACTGTAAGTACACCTTTGTTATCCTTTTTTTCCTTACTGAGACCTGGTCATGTAGCAGTCTCAAAGGCTCAACCCACAGTGATCCCCTGTTGGCAGATATCGGAAACCCTCTCATCAGGGTTTTCCAGAATATAATACAGAAACCCTTGCCATGGACCTTAGTGGGTGACATATTAAGATCCCTTTTGTAATTTTCAAAAAAATGAAGGCAAATGCTGCTAAAAAAGGCTTAATTTTTCGTCCTACTCATCACTTTTTTCCAGTGGCAGACAAAAACAGTTGCCCTGTTCTGTCACATCCCATACCTCCTTTTAGCAATCTTAATAATTGTTGAATTTGTTCTTGTCTGGATATCTAGGAAATATTTGCCACTGAATGTTAAGCAACCAATCATCAATCAACAGTCAATAAGTATTTACATTGGGATAAGCTTTATGATTCCAAACTGCATATACAGCTATTTTACGTGATGTTTGGTTTATCTCCCCTTACTTTCCAATATCCAAAACAATGTAAATTTGATAATACTACCTGTTATACTCTTCTATTTCCTTTGGTGTGTAAAATTCATCTGATAACATATCAAACTGTTGGGCAATATCCTTAATGTCTGTTAAAGCAATGTTGTCCACAAAATACTGTAAAGTTGTCAGTAACTTTGAAATTTTCATGCCATCACCTTCAACATAGAGAAATCGATAAATTGTGAAACAATTATGGTTTCATTGATTCATTATTATTTGAATTTTAGAACTACCATCTTCAACAAAGTGAAATTGTAGATGTCAGTCAAGTGTTCATTTTTCTAGATATCTGTGTAGAAATTGCTTTTGATTTTAATTTCAGTTCAAGTATAATTCTAAATTTTACATCTGTTAACAAGTTAATAACCATTGTGGGGAAGCAACTTGTGATAATTTTATAAAAGGCTTCTGGTTTCTTTATTCACCAGTATTGAGCAAATTACAATGGACTAGTAAGAAAATCTGCTAATTCACCACTATAGTGCTACATGTGTCAGGTTTTGTAGGTGACTTTATACCTAGATATTAATACACTGTTTATATTTGGCCATTAATTCTGTGCTGCGTAATAAAGATAGTACATTCAGTATAGACTCTTGCACTTGAGTTAAACAAAAGAGATTATCTATCTTGCACTTTAGTTAAACAAAAGAGATTATCTATCTTGCACTTTAGTTAAACAAAAGAGATTAT
Source organism: Geukensia granosissima (assembly GCA_032357055.1). NCBI lineage: Eukaryota > Metazoa > Mollusca > Bivalvia > Mytilida > Mytilidae > Geukensia > Geukensia granosissima. Next base: position 4,687 of record JAULBM010287846.1, on the reverse strand, counting down.
CTATAATACCTGAGAAAATTTCTGAAGGAGTCAACAGTTTCTCTCCAAATATCCAAACATAACAATCAAGAGCAGCCAGGAATATATCAAACCACTGTACGGCAATATCTACTGAAAACTTGGTATCAAATTCAGTCATTGTAGGGGAGCTAAGTAAACATAAATTTGTCCTCTTTGGGTCAGGGACTCCACCTCCTTCAAACCTACAAAAAACATTTACCCAGTTGTTTAAAATTCCTACAAAAACATTTTGTTTACCCAGTTGGTTTAAAATTTGGTTTTCATTCTGTCCTTATATTAATTCACCAATTATTATTTCCTGGGAATATTTCATTCCTATTTATTAGTATACATATCTCTAGAAAGACAAACCATGTCACCACAAAAAGTCTTGAAGTAATATCCTGGTACTTGTATGGTTGTGAAATTTATGTATATTTTTTATGGCAAAAAAAAGGCTGCTAATGTGCGTTATAAATGGTTTAGTACTTACATGGTTATAAAGTATGCCTCCTTTTTATGTTTTAGGAAAGTCTGAAAATAATGACCTGGTGACTTAATACCTGAAATAAACAATAATGTATGGACTACAAATTTATGTTGAGCATTTATCTTGTGACAATTTTCTCAAAAGTTTATCACTGGAGAAGTTTTCTAATTTGTATGACAAGAAGTCTACAACTTATAGTAACAATAATACAGGAATTAGTTTCAGACATTGTTAGACATGTATATTCTTATTGGTCAAGTGACATGAGTCATTTCATCAGTATTTCAAAATGACAATGTCAACAGAATAAATTCTAAAGGCAAGATGATAATTTATTCACATAATTAAGAAACCATTCCAGTATATCAACTGGAATACTCAATTAAATTTAAAAAAAAAACTCAATAAATCTAAAGAGATTATTTCAAACTTAACAGTTTCTGTAAGCTGATACTCAAAGTCATTTGTTTTTTGGAACAACTAAAAACTTTCAGATAATCCTTTTCATAATCCTTGATCAACCCAATTGATTTCTCAGATGCTTCAGACCAAATAGCAAATCAATCCAACATTCAAAAGATGGGAAATCTTTGACAAAAAATAAAATACATTATCATTTATAATTGGCACTCTAACATCACAGAAACTTACTTTCTACCAAGGGACACAACTGGTGTACAAGTTTCATACACATGTGTCTACACTCCGTGTGTGGAGCACCACATCTTCTCAATAACCACCTCACACCAATATCTAACTTTGGTGTTGACCATTGCCTAATTAAAATTACAAATAACATATTAAATATGTATTTTGAATGAAAAAAGGTTTTCTCAATGACATTATGCATTAACAGTAAATTTGAATTAAATATTTTCTGTAAGTAATGGTGCAGATAAAAATTCTAATTTTGAAATTATCTGTCTAACACTTAGTGAAGATACAGGTATGACTGATCCCTTGTAATAAGGAAGGCAACCATCGATCTGTTCCATAAAGCTGTTTCATAACTTTTCTTAATTCTGGGCTTGCTTCATAAATGCCCATCTTGAACAATATTGTGAATGATACCCATAAAATATACCCCCTCCCAGTGTTTAAAAGTGAATTATCTGCCCTTAGATTATGCCGTGATGAATTTCCTACTTATCTGCATATCTACACATTGTGTCTTACGTTTATGTAAAAATTAATTGAGGTTTAGGAGAAGATGTGCTTACATGGTACGTGGACAGGAGAAGATGTGCTTACATGGTACGTGGACAGGAGATGTGCTTACATGGTACATGGACAGGAGAAGATGTGCTTACATGGTACATGGACAGGAGAAGATGTGCTTACATGGTATGTGGACAGGAGATGTGCTTACATGGTACCTGGACAGGCGAAGATGTGCTTACATGGTACATGGACAGGAGAAGATGTGCTTACATGGTACGTGGACAGGAGATGTGCTTACATGGTACGTGGACAGGAGAAGATGTCCTTACATGGTACGTGGACAGGAAAAGATGTGCTTACATGGTACATGGACAAACAGAGTGAATTATCTTCCCTTAAAAAATGAGTCCATATGAATATCCTACCTATATACATATCTTCACACTGTGTCTTACGTTTATCAGGGATGTATCTAAATATACGTGACTGTGTTTATGTAAAAATTCATTGAAATTCATTGAACTGCATAGGAAGAAATGCACTTTCAATGTAATTGGAAAGTAGACTTACAGGGTGATTCCTATATGCCCTTACACTTTAACATGGAGATAGCTGGATCAAGTTTAGAAACATGGCCAAGAATCTAAGGATAAATATCCAATACAGTGTGGTTTTTAGTGTTTATATGATTTAAGGCATGTTTTTTATACTACCCTGCCTTTAACAAGTAACTAGTTAACTAAATAATTTAGTTTCATTTGTAATTTTAAATTATGTCCCTTAGTACTACAATGGGTCAAAACTTTTATACTTGTCTTATATGCATCCTATAAAATCTTATGATTGTGAGAACAGACTATATTTCTGGTAAACATATATCTAAAAAAAAAATTTTAAAGTAGAAAGTTACAAACTTTGGTTCCTTTCTATCTGGGTTCGGTTTACTCAGCAGAGCAGCTTTCACTTTGATAATCCTCTCTAAATGTTCAAGGGATTTTTTACACTGCTCCTGGGTTCCTAAAATAAAAGATTAAAAATAAGAATGGTTATATACCTTGTAATCTGAACTGCTTCTGACAAAAAACAAACAATTAAGGCAAAAAGATTATAAGTCATATTTGAACAAGTAAAGACTCAGAGGGCTACGCCTTTCTCACTCACTCACTTGACACTTGGCCACATCTGACTGCTGCCCATTAATTGACTGGAACCTTAAATCTTTTTATAAAGGAATGTTTAGATAAGACTTTTCTCTCGTCTGAAACTCAAGCCCTAAAGGCAAGACATAGTGGTCAAATTGTCATCAAAACCTACTGTTTAACCTAGGTTTAAGTTTCTTCAAACTCAAAAAGCTTTGTGTAATTTTTAAAGATTTTCATGAAATCTGCTCATATGCTTCTTTATAATGTAAATACATCACCCAGAGTAAAATGTTGAAACTAGAGGCTAAGAATGCTGAGTCTGAAGCATTCACCTAATATTGGACCAATCAGAAGTTTGATAAAGAAGAAATATGGGAACTTTATGAAGAACCTTACACAGATGCTTCCTGTCAATGATTGTTCCATTTGGCCAAGCAGGTTCAGAGAAGATATATTTATGTATCAGCCAATCAGAATAAAGAGCAATTAATGGCCACCATATTTCTGGTCTAAGCATGAGAAAATAAGGATACTTAACCAAAGTCCTTGCATGGGTACTTCTTTCAAATATTGTTCCATTTGGCCAAGTGGTTTCAGAGAAGATATTTTTATGTATCAGCCAATCAAAAACAAGAATCATCCATGAAAGTCATATGTTTTTTCTGATTAGGATGAAATGAGGATACTTTATAAAGGACCTTTGACCACTAGTTCGGGAGTGTTGGGATCCCAATAAACTAGTTTTATCCCATACTTGTCTCCTGTGCCTGTGCCAAGTCAGGAATTGTGGTCAAAGGTTTGTCTTTGAGTTAAAGTTTGTAACATGGAACGTTTCGATAATATTCGATAAGAGCAGTATTATTTTATGTATACAAGTTTTATTTATTTGGGGGTGTTTTAGAGCTGTTCACAAGGAGTGGTATTCCACCCTTGACGAAGGCATTTTAGAGACCTTATTTGTAAATTCCCTCTGTTTTTCTCATGGTTGGGGTGTTGTTTCTCTGACATTTAGACCATATCTTTTTAGTTTCATAAAATCACAATATTTCAGACTTTAAACCTTGATATTAATCAAAATTTTAGCAGTTGAACAAATTATTTGTCTCATTTCCTCATGAAACTTCTTAAATGATTAAGTCAGAAAACATTTTAAAATTACTTTTACTCAAACTATTCAAGAGATATACTGTGAGCAGAACTCACTCAGTTCCCTAATCCCATTTTTTCAGAGTGAATTATGTACACTTTAAAAGAGCCGAGATGAATTTGCTTCCTATATGCATATCTACACATAAGTTATATTCATGAAAAGTTTCACTGAAATAAATTGAATTGTTTTGGAGAAGGTGTGCTAACAAATTATGTGGACATAAAGGGAGATTCCTATATATCCTCAAAACTCTGTTTGCAGGGGTGTAATAGAAAAATGCCTAACAATCTGTTACATATCATTTGGAAAACAAACAAGTAACTGTACTTGTTTACTTTGTTTCCTATTTAAACAATATCATAATGAGAAAACTGGTATGAAGTAAATGTAGCTGTTAGCTGACAAGATTTGGTATTATTTTCTATACTTAACAACAATTTATTGACCCACTTACCCAGTGACTTGTCATCATTATGAGCTATAGCTAAACTCTCCACAAAATGTACCAAAATATTAAATGTAAACTGGTCAACCAATGAAACTTCTTCCCTGTAAAATATTACAATTAAATGAAAATAAGTCCTTCTAAAAATATTTTTTTAGTATAATTCTAATTTACTTTTTCAATTAATTTGCACTGTAATTATCTGTGATTCGGTTCCTAAACATTTACAGCGGATTTCATGCTTCATTTGCTGAAGATGAACTCCAACTCCTCTATCAGTTTACCTGTACTGATGAATG
>JAULBM010287816.1:0-16025 GCA_032357055.1 Geukensia granosissima | reverse complement strand
GAACCATATCCTTACCTTAAATTACCAAATGATTGCAAGAAGTCATTTGTCTAGTCTACAGTTTGCATTTTCTTGGCTGGCAACGCACCTGTTCTTTTATTTACAAAAACCGGTCGGATCCAAGCTTCTGGTGACACCGATTCGGCAGCAGCTCAATTTTGATTGGCTGATGGGTTATTGATCTGCCGACGAACAAAATAAGCTATCGCTTCAAAGTTTTGGCATTTATTGGAATATTTGATAGATATTTGACATTACCTTGAATAAATACATCATAACTCTTAACTTAGTACATTATTCGAGTGTCTTTTATAGGCGTACAATGTTATTTTTGCGAAGACGCGCAGTAAGTCAATACGTAGTGACGTCATTTTGGGAAGAACGTTTGAGTTATTCCCCTTTTCCCGCAAAAACAGCGCCAAACTGCCTTAACATCACTGCGTATTTCACATATCGATGATCATTACGTCATGAATTGTATACTTGATTTGGTCAGTGAATGTAATTGAAAGTTCGTAGAGTCTGACTGATCTAAAGGGTTTTTGGTCAAGTCTAATAAAAGTGAATCCAGATAACGCTCTACACGGAGATACTTTGGAATTATGAATCAATATCTGTTAAAGATATATGTTGGACGTTGATCTCATTTTATGGCTTATATTCTGTGTTCTTTATTTTAAATATGATAGTGACACAACTTTCTCTCTGTTTTTGTAACATTAAAATAAACAATATATATTAACCTTGTTGATTGTTTCAGTTCTCGGCTATTTCATCATAGATGACCATGATTGTTTAAACAAGTCCATATTGCGTGTATGTTGTCGTCGTATTTTCGAAATAAATTCAAAACTCTTAACTGACCTAAACCGATCAAAGCAGTCATTTTACAAAAAAATTCAAAAAATAATATCAAAATATGAATATAATGTACATAAGTATGGATATTTAAAGAGATTGGTAGGATAAAATAATCTTCTGTCAGAAAAAAAGTAATTGAAAAATTAGGAAAATGAAATTTCACTTGTAAGAGAAACACAATATACGAAAGAAACTTCTAAATATGCCTAGATTGCATGCCCTCATTTGAAAACAATTTTTTGCAGTGTTCCCTCTGATTACCACTGAAAATAGGAATATGTCGATATACAAATATGCCGGTATGCGCGAGATTTATAAAAAGTCGATTCTGCAAACTTAGGGTGGGGAAATAATAGACACTAAGATGAACAAGCCCTTATAAGGAGCGTCATTGGTTGTGTGGGGGGTGTATAAATTTTGAAATTTTAAGACACGTTTAAGACCCCTTGTAATATTTAAAAGAAAGAATATGGAATATATAACAGAAAGACACAATCATTCTTTTCTGGATTGTGCATTGTATAATTTCTCCTTAACCTATTGCCTGTTATTTATCAGATTGCCATTGGGCACGATTGATTTTCAAACAATAGCTTGCATTTCTCGCTTGTAACAGCTCATTAAGAGTGGTCAGTAAGCGGCCAGTTTCAAGGCTACATTTTCGCACAATATTCAACACGTAATTTTTCATTGTCAGTCAAAAAGTCCCTTTCCAATCTCCTGCTCACAATCCACATATTGATCCATTGTTTGCTTTAGTCCTACATAAGGCTGAAATATTGCCAGCCGGACATTAGGCAGCATCAATCAATATTTTTTGTGTATTGAACTGTAATACTTTGCCCTATGCATCACATATGAAACATCTATTTTAACTGAAGAAAAATTATAAATTTTATTTAATTTATTGTCGTACTATCATGGGACTGTAAAAATGCACAAAGGTATCATTATAGGCACATACAGTTAATAAGAGCACAAAACAAGCTAGCATTTCCAAATGACCACTGCCAGGTTAGTGAATTTTGCAAATTTAAGATATAACTGGAAAATAAATATTTTCTAGAAAGGTATATTTGCGAGCCAAAGTTTGACTGAATTGTATTTTAAATAACACACCTAATCAGAACTTAAACTTTAAAATGGCTGAAATGAAGGCTTCCTCAACTTGCGTCGTTTTTGTTCTGTATATATTTGACAGATCTTGACCATTTAAATAACGCCTTTGGTCTGTTCTTGATGAAATAGTTCCTAGTAATGGAGTTCAAATTTATTAAAACCTTAAAAAAGAAAATATCAATGTGTTGAAACATTCAGAAGTGATTAATAAGATTTTAGACATTATGTGTTTTATTCGGTATGTGAAAATATATAACGATATGCTGCTTCAATAATTAATCTTTAATCCTAAAAAAATCTTTAGTACTTCCTCAATCATAAAAAATAACAGTTGCAATAGAATTTAAAAAAAATATATATATATCATATAATTTTAATAAGTTGATAGTGCAACTAACAATGAAAAAGATAAGTAACACATGTGGTTAAATAATAGAGAGTTTTACATATATAAAGATGGAAATAAAATTTTATGTTTATTTTTTAATATTCCGTTTGTAAAATTGAATTCATTCAGCCATTGTCATATTAACGTAAGCTTCTTCCATATATTGATGTTCTAAGTCATCATAAAATGGGACTGTTTTATTGCTGAAGTTTGTCTTCGTTTCTGACATTTCACAATTATTTCCTTCATTTTCAAGTTTCGTAGACATCACTGGTTTTCTTTGGATATGTTCGTCGGTGACCAATCACTACGAAAAAACCTATACCAACATTTATTAATAAGCTTATAGATAAAGCAGCAGCGAATCCATAGATATAATTTTTACTTGTATTTTCATTAACTGCGGCAATATTGTCTGTTATGTTTATACAAAGCTCAAACGTATCGTTTATGTTCAAAATTGCTGTGACACACGCATGATCAAAAATCAAGTCAGATCTTTGTATTAAGATGGTAATCTGGCGAGAATTGTCATTAAACATGTACTTTGACAATGTTGTCTTATGTATGTACGTCGTAAGCGTTTGAAGTGAAGGATTTCTAGGTCCAAGTAGTCTCCAGCTGACAGTAATTTCATCTTTTGCTAACACTGCTGATACCTTGATGTCGATGTAATTATCATTCTGACATTTTTCTATCGTCTGTCTTTCCACGAATAATGGCACCTGACCAATACAATGACTCAAGGGAAAGCACGAGGCGTGGAGGCCCTCAACTTGAGATGGACCAGAACATCTTCCGTTTAGTTGTAAAGAGTTATTTCTCAAAAATAACAGGTCACAGTCACATTTCAAAATGTTTTCACTTAAATCTAATTTTGTAAGACTATTCAATTTCATTATGCTGGTAGGATGCACAACGAAATCATTTGCAGCAAGATATAAACTTGTCAAATGCTTCAGATTATCTCCTGTAATATTAATCCCAATGCTTTTGATTTTGTTGTTGCTTAAGTCGAGAGTCCGTAATTGAACAGCACTTGTAACCGCAGTTGGAAACGTCGTCAGCATATTCCCCTTTAAATTCAATATTTGCAAGTTTGTTAATTCTTTGAACGCGATATCATTAATTTCACTTATTTGATTCCATTCTAAGTTTAATTTATAGGTGTTTGCTGAAGGTATAGTAAAAGATATGTTTTTGATAATATTATACCCAAAATGAACTTCCTGTGCCATTTGGCAGGATGCGTTTGGCAAAGTCGACGAAAAGTTGTGTGATAAATCAAGCACATTGAAATTCATATATATGTCACGTGATATGCATCCATTATACATATGAAGCTCATTATTTGAAACGTTTAACTGTAGAGTAAAGCCTAAACGAAATACCTCGACTTTTAAAATATCATGAAGGTTCAAATTGTTAATTTTGTTTAAACTAAAATCAAGGTTCAGCATAACGTTTCCATACTTCTGCTTTCTGCCTGTTACAAGAAGAACACTGTCATTTAAACTGCTCACAAAGTTGTTACTATACCTTAAATAAACAACATTGTTCAAAAATCATAACAGTCAATTTCAATGTGTATCCCAACTACCTGACTTATGTTATTATGTTCGAGATTAATGTGAATGTTTGATCGCAATACAACCTTGTGTTTATCATGTTTATCGAGAAACCTTGAACATCCTGTATCAAGTTCTTTGAAAAATCTACCGTCAAACTATCGAAAAGGTCAACTTCCATAAATGGTAATCTTTTAATATGATTGGTATTCATTATCAATGACATGTTTACTTTGGTAATATTATCATTTCTTTTAAGATAACCAACGGAATAGTCAAACGGAATGCAGTTATTTTGCAAGTTGAGAGTCTGAAGATTGGGAAGATTTAAAACTTGCACAATAGGCATTACGTCGCCACAGAAGAGGTCAACATTGTTTGCTTCAATTAATGTTGCGTCCTTCATATTGGTTTAAAACTTTATCATCAGGTTATCAGTTTTTAAAGGATTCTCAGAAATATAGTAATATCGAGCTTTAGGAAGAGTGTCCGGTAGGCCGGATAAGCGGTTGTTTCATAAATTGAGTAGGTAGGTGTCCTTATTAAAATTTGCAAAGGCAATTTCAGTTAATAGATTACTATCAAGACGAATCTTTAAATTAGATCCATTGGAAGATATTGGAACAGTAATCTTGGTAATTTGATTTTGCGAAAGATCCAATTCGTTTCCAGAACCTGCTAAATAGGTTGCTGTACTGGAAATAAAATCGAAAGTAACAGATGATATATAATTTGCACTAAAAGACACGTATGTCATAGCATTTGATCGGATTCGGACATCTGCCAATGATCCAATTAGGTTTCGTGATAAATCAAGTCTTGTTAATTTATTTGCATTATTCAAAATGAAGTGATTGGCGGTTGTTAGTTTATTTCCTTTCAAAATTAGAGTTTCCAAATTTACAACTCCAGATAATGCATCCCATATTCGATCATCAATATCGTTTTCAGATAAATCTATATACTTCAGCGACGTCCTCGAAAATTGAAATAAATTATTGTCAACAACTTTCAATCTGTTTTCTTTTACTGATATACGACTGATATTGTCAATGTTAGAAATTTTGTTTGAATCTAAATTAATTTCCAAGTTGAACTCGTTTTGATTATGAAGATTAAGCAAAGTCAATGAAATTATCATGTTTTTTGAAAACCGATCGTTGAGATTGAAGCCAGTTCCATATTTATCATTATCAAGGTCTTTATTTGTTGATTGCTAAAATCCAGTGTTTTTTATTTATGTAGATCTTCGAAGGCACAAGCCGGAAAAAACTGAAACAGATTATAGCGTAATTCGACATTTTCTAAAGAATGTTTCATTGGTCTTAATATCTGACAGTTAAGATTTTCTAGCCCAACATCATTTAGATATAGATTCTTTATGTCGTTTGCCAGGTAGAAAGATCCAGACGGAATAGTTTTTAGCGTCCACCTCAACGCCGAGTTTCGTAAACTAAATGTCAGTACACCAGACATATTCCATCCATTAAAATGAGGAAAAGACGGAGTAACCGGATAGCAGTATACATTTGTAGTCCCATGACAATTCTTGTAAAGTTGCATAAGACGAACGTAAAATTTGACATAAAATAATAAGTAGTATTATGATTGCTGCCATATTCTCCTTAGTTCGATAACTGCCTGGTCCCGTGAATGGTTAACAGTTATTTTTATTAATATACGTAAATAAAATGGACATCACATTCAAAATTTTATGGCAATGTTGTAAATAAAGCTCATAAAATATGACAAATTATCCCCGGCTTACTAAAAATCTCGGATTTCGATTCGCTGATGTCACGTTTATAAAAAAACCCATATACCCGGCGTTGCTAACCCATGTACCCAGGTGTTGCTAGCAAGGTTTGTGACGTGCCCGCTCACTGTAGAATGACTGTGGTCGCCACACTTCGATTCACTTTGAGTTTCAATGGAAACTGAATTATGTTAAATACTTGTATATCTGTTATTAGATAATATTATTTACTTCTGATTTGATTCACTGTATCCCTGTCATATCCAACTGTTTGATGAAAATGATGTGATGACAGAAATCTTCATGAATGGAATTCCTGACCTATTTGTATAAATTACCCATCACGTATTACGTTGCAGCGCATGATGTTTACCGGCAAAAAAAGTAGGCTTTGTTTCTCGTAGGATTCATTATAAACATCAAATTTGGGTAGCTTTAGAGTTCTACCAAAGGAAGTACCCTACATCTTGCAAAAGAATATCTATATTTTTCAAATTTCACCTTTATTTTGCTTAACGGTAATAAAAACGTTACTTTTAGGTTACACATTTCTTTTAACTTGTCCCTAAAAAGTGCAATTTAAACTTAGACCAGGGGATAAATTCGTTATCTACGTTAATATCCGTAGATATGGAGATTTTTACATCCTTCAGTACCCTGTACACGCTTCGGCTTCGACCCAGGGCGTACTTGAGCACTTCAGGGTGTTAAAATCTCCATCAGTCAGTTTCACTAATTGTCGTCAAATAACATAAATTATTAGTTGCATTAATTTGTACCCAAATTATCCTAAAAATTGAGCAGTATTTTTTTTCTGCACCAAAAGTAATCTGTACTATCTATTGCATATTCTCTACGATAATCAAGAATATAACATTTGAATAAAAAAATATCATCAAGTCTTAAATCATGTATAGTGTATAAATTTTTATCACAAAATATTTAACACTGAAAAAAATGTCTAGTTTGATATTCACCCTTTGGGGTCAGAATTATAAAAGATCCTAAATATACATAGCATAATCAGGTGCATGAATTTATAGCCACATTTTGCAAAGTTTTAGAAAAATGTCTTATCCGAACCAAATATAACCTTGTTTGATTAATGAGAGTTCTTCTCTTATGGTCAGAGGTTTTCTGATGAACAGTACAATTATTTTAAAGTCGCAAAACTTTACCCTGATCTTTTGTTAAAAATGTACAAAAAATAATTAACTTGAATAAAGCATGAAGATATAATATACATATATATATATATAGTAAATTCTTCAGTCACATGAATTTATAACGTAACAGAAAGAAGCATGATCTATCGCATTCTAAAAGGTATCTAGTTTGAACAATGCATCCTCAATTTCTCAATTTAGCTCAATTTGAGCTATGTATATTAATAAATAAACGATATAAATTAATCCTTTTTTTGCCGAATAATATTCATCCATATCTAATACAAACACGATAAAATTCGACCGATGAAAACCGTAATTCGATACATGTAACATGATGTACGATTTTTACAAGCAAACCACTCTCACACGATCCGTTCAATACATTCACACAATTCACAAAATTTACACCTTTAAGGAACCGTTAACAATTCAATGACTGTATGTATATCATGATAAATAAAATGCAGATTTTAAAATCTGAAATTTGAAAAAAGCACACAAGTGGCTGTATTACAGGATGTCTATGAGAATACTTCAATCTTAGTTAATTAAAAACTTTAACTATAATTTGAATAGAATACAAAAAGAAGGAAGAAATCATTTATTTATCAAAATGAACAGTATGTTTACAGTTTCCGTGTAATAAAAGACGATAAAATAAAAGCTAACCGCCCATTTCATGTTTATTGCTCATAAAATGTAATTGATTAAGTCAATACCAGATAACTAGAAGCTTCTTCCGCATTTTAAAGTAAATTATTATAGACAGATTGAATTATATTGCTGGATTTTGTCTTTTTTGGTTAAAATTTTCGTTGAAATCACTTTTTGCTATTATTTTTATTTGTAGGTTACTATTACATGTAAAAATAATCGTGTTTATGCAGTATCAAAACCATACAAAATTTGTTGCTGGGGTTTTCATTAACCTGCGCTTAAGGTTTAAAAAAAAAATCAAAGGTTCCAGAAAAAGTAGACAGAAATCGTAAAGTTAGAAGCAGACAAGTCCTTGACCAACAAAATGAAATGAGAGACAGACATAGTACAAGGAAAACGTCATTGACTAACTAAGATGGAGTAATACTACAAAAAAGTTCAGTGCTCCAGAAGGGAAAAACTTTCCTACTAAACTAGCGTTTTCGATCAAATTGTTACTCAGAGCCAAAGTCGGTATTTTGTCATAACCGGTATAGGAACCGGTTCGTCGTCATAACACTGGGAAAGTATGAATTATCATCTGTTAAATCGATACTTTGTACCGGTCAACTTAATCATAATGGCGATCGAAAAAATTCTTTTACAGGGCTGAAATGTATAATGCAAGTTGTTCAGAAACTCTCATATTCATAGTCAGTCTTCTACTCATACGTATACAATAAAAATTGATAGTTGGGGTTTTTTCAAAATAACTTTTAGACACCCTTGATAAGTTATGAGTCAATGACACGAAGTACAAAATGAAATTTTAATTTATCAATAGAATAAAATATGACGCTGGCGAACAAATGATCCACAAAATTCAACAATTTTCTTCAATTTTCTCCTTGTTTGTCGCCAAAATATGCCAAAACATGACAGTTTTTAAGACACATATTACATGTTCAACATTCATCCTATATTCTGTTATTCAAAGGTTCAGTTACCCGCCCCGTTGTCTTAAATTGTAAGGTCTAGCATGTAATTGCATTATAGTGTAGGGGTTAGAAATGGATAATCATTTATCGTTATTCCTACAAATATGAATGAATGTTCCGAAAAAAAAATGAACATCAATTATGCTCGTTAGAACCTTTTTGTTATAAAAAAGATTCAAAGACTCAAGAAAAATTAAGTTTTTTTCTTTATCTCTCACCGCCTCGGTGGTGTAATGATGTAATGCTCGCCTCGAGTGCGGGAGGTCGTTGGTTCGATTCCCGACCGGGTCAAACAAAAGACATGACAATTGATATTTGCTGCTTCTTTTCTAATCAAGCAGCATTTAGAAGTAAGAGCAAAGAGTTGTCGGCCCAGAGTCAGAATAATGTGTATGGATAAAGTCGCATGTATTCCTGCGGATTGTTGCTTGTTATAAATCCGGCTTAGAGTGTCTTCTACTAAAAAGTAGGGTTCATCTATAATCATCATATTTTATTTGCTCTCGCCCTTAGTGTGCATGAAATATTCGCAGCTGGACGTTAATCAACGATCAATCAATCAATCAATCAATCGTCTATTTCTCTACCTTAGGGTGTCATTATTTCTTAATCCATCTACATGTTTGCTAAATTTTTCGCTTTGGTGGTCTTTGATTGTTTTCTTATCTTTTTCTCATTCCTTTATTTTCTCTGGTCTATCAATGAATTTCCCGTGCAGAGAATATTTCCACAAGTTACGGTAGAAATACTGCGAACCAGCTGAGATTTAAACAAGTCAGTTACACCAAATACAGTAATACAAATACAACATTAAAATAAAAATGATTATTGTGCTGCATGTATGAAATAAATTTTGTTTTATACAGTACATAAACATAAATCTACAGTATTCGCTGTATGGAGATACGCAATGACTGTATGTGGTAACGCTTTCAATGTTCAAAGTATGACAATCCGAGGTAAAATATGGGTAATTATGTGTACTTTGTGGTCAGTCGTTTTTTTTTTTTTTTTTTTTTTTTTTTTTTTTTTTTTTTTTTTTTTTATAATACTTGGAATTCTAGTTCCAGAATATATTTATTCATAAATTTTAGAGAAGAAACCTTTACAAGCATAAAAAATCATACGTTTTTGGATGACTGTCACATAGCTCCTACCTTTTTCTATACCCCCAAATTTCATGTTAATTGTTCAGTCTCTTACAATTTCTATCTCTTACATATTCCAATAGTAACGACACAATATATTACGTTTTACGATTCTGTCATCGGCGATCACCAAGCAACTGGAAGTTTGCCAAAATAAACGTTAATGTTTTCAGAAGAAAAAAAAAAGATTTTTTTACGTATCACCAAATCCATATATTAGCCACAACTAGTCTTGCACCTTTTGAAATGTCCCTCCAATATATTTACCTGTACACGTAGGACTATGAATGTGAATATGACTATGAATATGACAGTTTTCGAAAAAATCTAATAAAACGGTTACTTTGCTAGAGCGATGATTAAACAGGTGTCTTATCAGAGGATTTTCGTGTGTATATGTAGTTCGCGTTTGACGAGAAAACTACAAGCCCCATTCGACAGTAAGATTCTGCCATCTCTCTGAATGCCAGTTTAACAGCTATAATTTTGGTTGTCCCTGTCCTCTAAGACATCTTTACATTATTTTCGTGTTCGTTCCTACTGTTGTTGTCAAATGTTTTGTTCATGATATCATCCATGGCAGGCCAGACTAGATTAAGTCATCTTTCGGAAAAGACAATTTTTTCTACTTCTATTTTCCTTCCTGTGAGTGGAAAATTAAAACGTTCTTTTGATAAAAAACTTTAGATACTGCATCGTATTTTGCTACGCGGTTACAGTTTCTCTTCCAGTTATCCTATAATAAACAAGGTTTAAAGTGAGAATCTTCATTGAGACTTTTGTTTTCATGGACCGTTATCATAAATACGAGCTTTCGAAAAAAAAATTATTTACTTCAATATTTTTTATTTTTCTTGATGACTATTCTTTCAGTTTCTTAATTAAAATATATTTGCATACTATTTTTCCGGTCATTTCACAGACTTCTATTGTTTACTTGGAAACTTTTTGTACTGTCATATTTCGTTGTTTGTCCCTTTTATCATCGACAACTAAGAAAATAAAAGTAATTTCTATCGTCTGTTTACCCTGAAATTCTCTTTGCTTTATTCATCTCACTAGCAGAGGTCTACCCTTATTTCTAAATTGCGCAACTGCTTCGGTTGCAATTCATTTTCACTCAATGGACGTCGTCATTTAGAAAAAAAATAATTTCGTTATCGTTCTTAAAAGAGTAACCGGAATATTTCATAATAGCTTACGTCAGACAAAGACTGCGAAAAAATACAGGAGTAGGATTTAGATATATACCATTACAAAAATGAAGTTTGCAGCAAACATGATGCAAGCTTGTAGCAAGCAAATCAATGCGCAACAACTATGTGCAAGAAGCGAGAAAATTAGTGCAAAAAGCGGCGAATTGTTCCGACACTGTTCCGGCACACAAAATTGTATATCAGAAGTCAAGAAAATAAAAAAAACTTCAGTCATGGACTGCAAAAGACATGCAGGAGAAAGATTTAGACGTGTGAAATCACAAAAAATGAAAATGCTTGCAGCACACAAATCAATGAGCAACAACTGTGTGCGGTTTAGTGTCATTAGTGGTCGTTCTGGCACACAGAGTTGTGTGCCACAAGTCCAGAAAAAAAATTGTGTGCCAGAAGATTTCAAGAATAGAAAACTTCGAGATAAGACATATTTTATATAAATATAATTTGGAGAGTTGTTAATTACTTTTCTACATTATATGTACCCTGACGGGTTAGAGAAATGCAAACAAATAAGAAACAAAATAAAAGTTACATTTTCATATAAAATGCACAAAACATATTTTAATCATTTTCATATAGGGTTGAATTATAAGAGATGTTTTAAACGGCCAACGCGGAGTTTATTGTCGGAGTTATGTAGATTATTCTCTCTATATAAAGATAAACCTTAACAATTGTCAAAAACTTGAATCGAGATAAAAGAATGGCATTGACTGCTGATAAAGGATCAAGCTTTATGAAATCTGGGAAAGATATCTACATGATCTAAATGGTTTTTACCTAATTTTTGTTTAAATATGATTATTTTTACAGTGAAGAAAAAAGTTTTCCTCGTTATGTAGAACATGACAAATTTTACCATTTGAGTTTCTCACAGGTATTAAAATTTATAAAAATAATTGAATTTTCCCGTAGCTAATATAATATTTAGACTGCTCTATAAATATAATTTAATGCATGATCTAATTTTTTAAAATAATCCATTTCTCGAACTCTTTTATTATTATTTTTAATTAATATTTTCATATCATAACAGTATTGATTTATTATCATTATGATATGTTTATCAAGCCCTACCACAATCAACAACGACCCTTTCCCTTTTTTCCTTATATCCAAATATATCTCAGTAGTATATATTTTGACAAGTAGTTTTATCATAAAACAATGTGGAATACTGAATAGGTAACCATGTTTGAGCACCTGAACATACTCTTATTTTAAAGAATTCAAAGTCTTTGTTACTTTTGCTTTCGTTTTATCTTTTTTTTTTGATTTTTTTGTCTATGGACTATGCACATTGATATTTTACACTGAACGTAACCGATACAATGTAAGTGGCCTGCCAATGACTGTTGCTATCTTTAATACATGAACATAATGTACAGTTCTCCCACCTCAAATGATGATGAAATTACATACACTGTTTCCTTTCATAGGATTATACTCTCCTGTAGGAAAATTGTCTGTGGATGATACACCCTTACCAACTTATTTGTATTTAGATTTTATCTGGTGATTTAAACTTAAGTAATTCCACATATATGCACTCACATATTTTTAGAGATATATGGTATATGTATTCAGTTTGTTTTACACCAAAACAATTACATGTCTGTGACAGGCTACAAATAAATGACTAATGTACAAGTTAATTCTTTGCCAAGTTGATCAAATATAAAAAATATTTCGGAAAGTCTGAGAAATGAGTTTTTTTAGTTAGGCGTTGACGGTGAACATGGTTAATTTGATCTCCGGTGTTTGAAGGTTTTGATTGGACTTGGTGATGGTTTTGTTTTAAGATCCACGAACAATGCATATGCTAGACCACATTGATTTTTACTGAGTTAAGTCACCGTCAAAAATTTGCTAAAATCACCTAATATGTCATTTTTGCAAACTGGTCTACAGCACTAAAGCTGAGCGCAATATTACAGTGCACCTTTGTCATAAAGCAAAAGAATGTTCAAAATGAATTGGCCAAACTGGATACTTTTCCGCTGTAAACTGCACACAGCAATCAAAGCGCTGTTCCTTTGCTTAGAAATTACTTGTACATATGAGATTTTTGTGTCATGATTATTTACACCATATCCCACCTTTTTTTCTATTTATTGAAAAGGTGTTTGATTATCATAAAAATATATGCAGCAAAGAACACAGACAAAATACTAAGACTTAAAAAAGCGATTGGATTAGTTTGGAATATTACTGGTTTGACAAATTACTGAATTAAGTATAGGACAATGTCATTAACCTATAATTGGACCAATGATATGTAATCTGAGAGAATGGTTTTTATGTGAAGAGTTGTCAGCAGACTGAAGTCGATCGTTTGTGTAATATGGAGTGAATGTTCATCTTCAGTAGTACTACATGGTTTAAAGCATGGGGCCTGGACTTCGTTTCCTCCGCCATATCTACATACCCACATTTTCTCTCAAATTTATCTGTTTCTTTCAATAATTTAAGTCTACAAACATCAGCAATAACACAAGTCCTGTGTTCACACGTTTTTTATTGGTGCTCATCCTACATACTATATAACTGAAAAAAGTAATGATATGAAAATCGAAACAACGTGTATGCCTTTTTTAAACTGGACTAATATATGCGGTAAACTCCGATGTCATGTCCTTATCCAGGGAAACTATATCTTTACCAAATAGAAAAAATGGGGATATGGAGTAAATATTCATGAGACAAAAATCTCATATGTACAAAAAAATTCCAAGCAAAGGAACAGCGCTTTGATTGCTGTTCTTCTTCTCAAAGTCACAGTGAGGCCTTCAACACAGAGTGAAAACTCGCACCTCACTGTAAGTTCAAGACGGCCCCTACCACCGGTTTGAGCTAGATGTCGACGACACTACATCTGTGCACTGAAGAACATAAAGGCACGGTGAGGTCAACAAATTACAGATATACACAGGCAAAGAAATCTAACAAAATCTGTAATAAGTTGCCCGACAGTAATACATACAAAATCAAACACAATGTTTAATAAACAAATACAGGGCACATCACGATTTCGTTAAATGACTTTGCTGTTTTAAATGGCTTGAATAGGGCAGAAAGTAAACAGATGAACTGCTAGATGATTATCAATTAAGACATTGGCCTAAAAAGAAATAAAGAAATGCGCACACGTAGAGCTAGTTATCTCAAGAATAATTACGCCATAACTGTAAAATATAAGAGCATACGTATTCAAGAACGGGGAGATCTTCTACCTTCTCCACACAGCCCATGAAGCAAACTCTGTAATGAAAAAGAAAAAAGGAGGATTTCATTGCGAGATCTAATTTTATCAAACATCACATTTCGTCGTTTTTCCCCCTTTCCTTTAGACTGAAAATATCATAAAATTTCCAAAGCATTGAACACTGTAGGTAAATTGTATATATTTGGTTTGTTTTACCCTTTAACTGTGACTACCTTTGAACTTTTACATTTACTTTTGTGATTTGTCTATGGATGGTTTTTATAAAATCCAACAATATGATGTTTTTCCCCGCAAAAGCTAAACTAAGAGGCGGCATAATCATGCCTGAAATGTCACCATACGTGCTTTAAAAGACCATCGATGTTTAAATCTGCATTCTCCAGTTTGATCAAATATATCAAATGAACTTGTAAAATGTGTACTGTGCCACATGTTGAAATGCCTTTAGCAAAGTTTTCTGATGATAATGAATCCCTTAATTGTACTAAGCTGTGATGGAATTATAAATTGAATAAATATCTTGGCTATATTGCCAGCAAAATTAGGTAACTCGAACATCAAACATACCCAGTGTTCCGCGCCTTTTTAATAATCAACAGTTATACATGTACAATTAAACTAGCTGTAACATTGTGTTTAACTCAATTGACAATTTTTCACTATACCTAACCAGAACGGCAACACCTTGTGTAACCCCAGACACTGAATAACATCATTAACATGTACACCAAATGATATCTTGAAAAAGGGTATTTAAACCGTACGTGGTTTGGGCAAAGCCATGTTTTAAGAAAAATATATTTCCTTATTCTCCATATAAACATTAAAAGGAGATTTCTAATTAGTTCGCGTATGTAGATCTTTCAGGTTATGCTGAGTTTCTTCCACAT
The DNA here is from genome assembly GCA_032357055.1 of Geukensia granosissima. NCBI lineage: Eukaryota > Metazoa > Mollusca > Bivalvia > Mytilida > Mytilidae > Geukensia > Geukensia granosissima. The sequence continues at coordinate 1,052 of JAULBM010287816.1, read as the reverse complement.
TCTGGTGTTTTATAAACAATAACATTTCCATTAACTACCAAAACAGAAATTTTCCTTATATTCCAAAAACTTATAAAATTTAAACTTTAGACAGTTCCAATTTAAGTTTTAGAAACATTCTGACCATATTTTTTCTATTGTTGAAGGCAAAACATTCATTTGGCTGCTGGAAAAAATAGAGCATAAAACTTGATGCGACTTTGCGATTATATTCAAATCTTCAATATTTTCAATGTCCATTCTCAGATTTTTTCCCAGAAAAATATTAATACTACCCTAACAAATAAGAAAAATTTTAAGTAGACTTGCGTGACAGAGATACTTGCAGTAAACTTGCGTCAAGCTTGAAGCGATCAAATCAGTGCCACAACTGTGTGCCTGAAGTTTTCAGGTAAGTACCAAAAGCAGCGAATTGTTCCGGCAATGTTCTTGCACATTAAGTTGTGTGCCAGAAGGCAACCAAAAGAGAAAAGTTTTGCCAGAAGAGTGGCAGAACAAGAAATATGACAGAAACCTGTCGGAAAAAGAATCTGCCAGACGTTTGCCAGAAAAAAAGGACTTAAAAGTTGTTTAATACTTTATTTCAACCCTGACGGGTTACAGCAATAAAATCAGATAATAAAACATAAAAATCATACAAATTACATAAACACAGCATATTTTATTCACATAAAATTCAATTGTGAAAGAAGTTTTATTTGGTCAGTATTTACATCATTTCCAGAGTTATTCAGATTGCAATCGAAACACTGTACAAAAAACGTGTTCCGAGATATAGAATTTTATTTCAAAATTGATGAAGTGTCTAGTTGGTTGTAACCAGTGTTGTAATTCTAGTTAAAGTTTTTAAAATGGTTGTATATTTTTAGTGAAGGATAAAGTGTTCCTCGTTATTAAAAACATTATATACTGAACCGCAATAAAAACGTCGCACTCAATTACAGAATTATTTGAAATAATATAAATTGTACGTAAAATTCATATACACATTTTTTTTCTGAAAAGTCCATTGTCTCTAGGTTATAAACATTAAATTATCGTCTTATTTAATC
>JAULBM010287805.1:0-16027 GCA_032357055.1 Geukensia granosissima | reverse complement strand
ACAGTATATGTTCTCTATGAGTTGGATCATTTATCAGGTTAATAAAAATAGGTAATCTTTGAAATTAATAATATCAAATTTTTTTATTATTTTATCAGATCAGGCAACTTAACAGTATAAACTTACCTTTTATCTTGACCCGGAATACACCATCTTCAACAAATCCTAAAGCTTCTACCAATTCTTCATCAGTTGAAAAGCAAATCTGATCCCCTTCTGGGTCTGTAAAATATAATATGGGAGATAACTCTTCATGTCATACAATACAATGAACATAATGGAATTTACTGTTTCAGTTTCCTTCTTTGTCATCTCTTGATTTTTCAATATGTATTTCCTCCTTGTTGTATCTATGATACTGGGACATGTACATGTATAGCACGTGTGATAAATATATTACAAAATACAATGTACAAATATCAATTTGATGGACTGTACTTTCAACTTATGTCACTATTACCACTGTATTCACTTTTCAATTCCTTTTATTGCTAAATCAGATAATACACTATAGCTAGGTCTATAAATTTATATGAAAGTTGATCCGTCTGACTTATATCATTAATTTGCTGTGTAGCACGTTAAACACCATCAAACCTTTTTAAAATCTTAATTTTCAGTAAAGTATGTATATTTTCACAGTCAAAAAAGAATTTAATGAATAGCAGATACATAGAGAGTGGTCCATTTCTGAATATCAACTGTTTTTTCAACATTTGTTCCTTTTCATTTGACTTAAAGTACACACTACCTGGTTTACCAGTCCTACTGAACTGAGACTAGTTAACTAGAGTCAACAGAACAAGTAGAGACAAAAACCAGAAAATCGTACATATATGTTTAAAATAATATATTACTGATTGATTTGCTGTTTATTAATGTTATTTTTACTATTTAATAAACAGATATCAAAGATAACTTTTTACTTATTATTAAACAGAAGGTAGGCAAACATTTGTGATAGATAAAGTCTTACATTTTCATAAGTTCTGAATACTAATGCCTTTTTCTTATTTAGGTAGAAAACAAACACAACTAACAGTTGTCCCTGTTCAGCAGGACCCCCTGGTTTGTTTTTTGGTAATTAAAACGAATATGCAATCATTGGTAAACAATAAAAGGAAAACTGATATAGTTTCTGCTTACCTGTCCAATACAAATTAAAATTCCCCTGTTTTAAGTTCGGGTATATATCAGAAATTTTCTTCTGTAAATAGCTGTAACTGCTCGACACATCTGCAGGCACAGAAAATCTGCGTATTTCTCTCTTCTCCTCGCCCTTCTTGATTAAATAAGCCTTTACTGTCAGTGACATCTTCGCGGGAAATCGTAGTGTTCACTTTGCTACGAAATTGTGTTCTATTCCAGTGATCGTAAATTCGTCTGTTTTATACCTACACAGTTGTCATTAAGTATGACGATGAATCGACGACAGATTAAGGTCTCAGAAAAATCTAGAAACAGGTAAATGAAAGTAACGATGACGAATATTTGTTCAAATATGAGTCCACCGCGCAAGTTCCGTTCTAAAAAATAACAACAAACAATGATGTCACGTTTATTTTTAGTAATACACGTTGAAACAAAATGTGACAAAGCGAAATTGACGTTGTATTGTTTATGTTGTAGAACAATTCTTTAGATTCAAGAGGATACAATGTAAACAGTCCAGCAGACACATATTATTTCTCTCATTCCAGGAGTTTCATTCTGGTTCCACTATTGTTTACTTCTGAGACACATTTACAGCCTTTCCGCACGAACTAAACTAGGATATAGCTGAACGTCTAGCCTGCCTAGCCATGACTTTCCGTAAAATCTCTCCCTATATATACTTGCTACATGTGCTAAGAGTGAATATCTTGATTTCTTATGATCAAGAAAAAATAACTTTATATAAAGTTGAGTTGAGAAAATTTAACAAAACAAAAATCATTTTTACATTAGAATAACTTTTCAATTAAGCACTGGTACATACATGTAGGATAGACCTGTACATAGGATCATGGTGGTCATGGTTTTCTGATAGATCCATGTCTAGTCTTTACAAATCAGTAAAATTTGAATTTTAAAAAATCAGAATGTCTTAATGTTATCAACATAGGGGTATTATAAATATTTTAATAGAATTTAATTTGAAGTAAAATAAAGAAAATGTAAAATTTATACTACAAATATATGTAGTGGATCTGGTTTTTTTTCGCATGTGTCAAAAAATGAAAAACTTTTATGGATCCTTAACAATGGAAGTATAATATTGTCAATATTATACTTCCATGCCTTAACTGTGAAAACAATAAGATCGTCAATTCTGTGGGTAAATTTATTAGAGTCATATGTGAATATACATTTTATTGGTAAAACAAGCAATTGTCATTTTATGTAGTGTATTTCATGTAATTCTATCAATCATGATTCTTGTTCTTGTATATGTTATATAATCATTACCCCGTGGACCCTTAATTGGAAAAAATCTTATTCTTATTCTTATGGTCTGGAAATAAAGCCATGTGTCAGTGTGGATGATCTATGTCGGGGTTTTTATAAGGAACACTCAACCCCGATGGAAATGAAATTTACACACCATGTTAATGTTAAGTAAGTTCTTGCACAAAATACAAAATAAGTCTGGGCACCGGAGCGGTCTCCAGGACCCGACCCACAGAGCTGACCCAGCGCGAACCCCAGGTGCCGGGTAGAGGAGGCAGGATAGGAGAATAGAAAAACATCTTATACAGAAACAATTTATTAAGTTAAATGGACCGTCTGCATTCATCGTACAAAGATCTTTCCTCTACTCGTCTACACAGTGCTATAGCAACATAAGACCACGGGTCGTTTTCGTTCGTTGTCGATGATTAATTCTCATGTGATTTTTCATCGTTGTCGATGAGTCATCGCTATGTAAATTTTCATCGCTGTTTCGTCTACTTTTATATATGACTCATTGTCACAAGACGGGGTAGACGACCACTATATAAAGCGATGACTCGTCTTTTGGAATCAGAGGCGCGTATAACAGCGACGAAAAATAGCTTCAAACGACATGTCTTTCGTTGTAAAAGCAGTACTCTTGAAAAAAGAGAATGAGAATTCCGAATTCCGACGATTTAAGGTCGATGAAAATATAAATTATGTTTCTTTGAAAGAAAAAATTGTAAAATATTTCCCAGACGTAGACGAATTTTTATGGACAGGTAAGTTTATTGATCGTCTCATACTATATATATATAGATTTAAACTTAAAAAACACGTATAATATAATACAAAGAAATTTTCCGTCATATGAAGTTAATTTAACAGTTGCGCTAACTATTTTCCTGTAGTTCATTTCTGTTTACGTTTTCCTGCATTGGCTCATTTTTGGGAATGTTCAGAGGCTTCCTTTGATGGGAGGGGGGAGACGTATAACCAAAAATTGTGTAGTGTTATATATATAGCCGATGAAATGGGTATTCCTTGAGTTCTGAAAAAATATAACCAATTATATAGCATCACACTATATATCCTTCTTTGGAAAGGATATAACCCCATAATGAAATATCAAATTCCCACACTCCAAACAAAAGAAATGGGTTGAGGTCCAGATGAGGATCAGATGTATCTTTTTTTGTTATTATGTTATTATTGTTATATTCCAGTTTTGTTATTTTCAGATACTGATGGTGACATGATCACATTTTCTTCAGATGAGGAATTGCAGGAGGCTTTAAAAAGTGTTTCTGATGGCGTCTTTAAACTTTTCGTCGTTGGTAAGAATTTTAAATTTAATCGTCTGTTTTTATTGTTATTTTGTCATACACTGTACCACTGTATCAGGCTAGTTGGGGGATAGATTGCTCACAAACTCAGGTTTAACTCCACCCCCCTTTATTTAAAAGACAAGGTCGATGGCCGATTTTTATGAATAGTTTCACGTTTTGTATTCTGGGAAAGATGTGGGGTTTATGCCAGAGAGACTGCACTCCAACCACGAGAAAAACAGAGGAAATTATAAATCCAGATCTAGAGGTCTCCACATGGCCTTCAACAGTGGTGGAATACCACTCCTTTTGAAAAGTTCTAAATCGCCCCAAATAAAAAAAAATCGTGAATGCGTAAAATTATTCTGCACTTACCTGAATATTATCAAAAATGTACATTAAACAGAACAATAAACACAAAGAAAAACCTATGACTACAATTTCTGACTTAGGACAGGCACTTGAGACATGTGGTGGGTTAAAACAATAGTTTAGTGGGATCCCAACCCTCCCCCAAAGAGTGGTCAAATTTAAAAAAACAACGAAAACAAAAGCAGTAACAGACCAACTATAAAAATCAAACAGAAAGCCATCAAATTTGACTAGAGATTACCTTAATTACAATAAATAATAAATAAACATAACAAAAATGTAACACGAGTCTCTTCAACTAAATGTTTCAGTTCTGTTGAATAGTGCTGTAAAAATCTCATTTATGAACTTCTGAAAGAAAGGTAATGACAATTGCTCTACCAACTATTTTTGAAGCGTACAATGTTGTCGTCGTCGGCGGAGTAGGCCTCTGTCGTTTGCGTACGGTCACTTTTGTTCTAGTAAAATGATAATTAAATATTTTGGGACGTTGATTTTTTTTTGGTGCTACATAAAGGTTGTTATTGATTTTAGGTATTCTAGCCCCTCCTGTTTTGGGGCGACGGACTAAAAAGGGTTTTTCGTATATTTCATTGAAAATTATCTTTTATATGTTCTGATTTTAATGGGTTTTTTTGTAATCTATCTGAAAGAGCCGCACATGCATGCGCCATTGCTCATCTCTTACCTTAGTTAGTTATACGGTGTTGATAATGGCCATGCACGCCCTTATTTTGGAAACTTATTTATTTCTTATCCGATTTTGATAAGGTATTTGGGAAAGATTCCTTATGAAAAAGGTAACAAAAAAGTTTTTTTTAATTTTTATACGAATTTAATGGTTTTTCTCAATAAGAGCTTTTAGTAGTATGTCAATGAACATTCTCTATCTCTTACCATTTACAAGATAAATGAGATCAAAATGGGAAAAAGTTAAGTTTCGCACAAAGGTTACGCCAATTTTAAGTATAATGGGGTTAAAAATGATCACTGCTCCCGTGCTGTGTCCAGAACTTAACTGTGTCCAGCATGTTACTGTGTATTGTTTCCAGCAAAATACTGTGTCCACACTTGTTCCAGTTATATTTACATCGAATATAGGATAAATTTATGGAAATTCTATGTGTTTCCCGAGCCAACAGCAGTAAGACAGTTATGTTTTATTTCAATAGATAGGATAATTGCTTTACTCTCATACGATTTATATTTGTTTACAGAAAAGAAGTCCAACCTGGATGAAATTAGTTTTAACAATGCTGAATTGAGACCAAAATGGAAGGGTAGGAGAATGGCACGCAAAGTCCATGCCATGGTAAGATTTACTTAATAATTCGATTAAAATGATTGCCTTGTAACTCGTGTAACTTGCAAAATGCACTTACAAATTTAAGCCCCTCCGTCTGCTTAAAGAAGACGATACTTTTTTAAGTTTGAATAATACCATTCTTCAGGAAATTTTTCTTTTTGTTATAAAATATCCTGTCATGTTCATGATATACCCTGAAACGTTTAGCATAATTCGATTGCGTTTTATTTCAGGTGTCATCCAATGATGAGGACAACCTAAATTGGTCTCGAGCACCTTCAACGAAGCGGTTCTCGAAAAATATTACTGATAAAACCCACGGTAAACCGGGCAAAATACGGATCCATTGTCACAGTGGTCATGGAAAACGGCGTTTTGCAAAGATCATTCGTATGTCTGGCGAAGATAACGAACAGTGGTTCAAACGAAGGCAGAGGAAATGGTTGGAGCGTCACCAAGATGAACACGGTGTCAAGGAAACAGAACCAGACACGGTCCGTCAACAAGGTAATATCAATGAACATCATCGCTCAAAAGGCAACGGAGATCATCTCAAGAAACTCAACGAAGAAATGGCAAAGTTGCAGATGAGCAGTCTAACTCAGAATTTAAAAATGTCAAAGAAAATGATGGAAAATGAGAGTCCTAGAGTCATGAAAGGTGCTCATGTTAAGCTTACTCTACGAGGCGTCGGGTCAAATAAATACCTAGTGCATTTTGGAAGAAAGTATCCTAAATATGCTTTCAAAACTTGTAAAAGAAAAGAAATCTCTAAGTACAGAGGAACTAAAGGCATTCTTACAAGCAGAGGTATCGAAAGATCAAACACATGGCATGGTTTTATTTTTGAAAGGAGTACAGGAACTCAAAAGAAAAAGCTATTACAGGAACACGGGAAATCTGACTTCCTGAAGATGATCAAGGGCCTTCAGAAAATGAAACTGAAAATCAACGATAATTACAAACACCAGCCTTTGACTGGAAGACTTGGAAACCGACCGGGTACACGAGTGCCAGTACAAATGACACCTGGGCTGAGAATAGGACAAATCGAGAACTTTAGACGAGATGGTATAATGCATGGTAAGAGAGGACACCTTCAGAACGGAAACAATATCTGGAAACCACGAGAAAAGCTGCTCAAGAAATCACTTAAACAAGTGGAAGAGAGGAAACAGCGCATTCAATCTAGATTGGATCGTGGATGTCGACATACATCAAACCGTTCCACTCACTGTGGTCATTGTGTGAACTCGACGACTGAGCTTGCAGGACAAGATTTTATTACTAATGACTAAAATCGATAACAATGTACATGTATAAGCAGTTAGTTATTTATATTTTATTAGGAATACAAAGTTGTAATTAGGTTAACGTATGGTAATATATGAATATCCAGTGTTAAATATTTATTATTGAAAATGGTTCTTACAATTTGTAGCGCACTGATTAAAATGACTTTTGTCAATTATATATCATTATCAAAATGTATATATGAAAATGCATTTTATTCTTAAAGCATTATTTTTCGATAAAATATTATCATTATCTGTAGACACGTTTGAGGTCATTGTTGAGTTGGTAGCTTGAAAGCCGTCGGAACTATATCAGATCCATGATTTGTCTTATTCCTTCTTGCTTTTAACATTTAACACAGTTTTTGTGAGAGATTAATAAGACACATTTGATTACTGTGTCACACCCATTGTAATTCTACAAGACTGGCAAATTCCGCCAAATTGGTCAGGATTGACTTATTGCAATGGTTCCTGTCAATGCACGTGACACCCAGGGCTGTAACAGGACATGTGGCCCCTGATATGGAAAGGTTTTGGATTTATTTGAGCCGTTATTCAAAAATATACTTTTCAAAACTTAACGAAGGTTGGCTTCTGAAAGCAGCTGTTCATACCGGAGATGTAGGTCCACTACCGTTTCTACCCTTTCGGGTATAATTCTGTACAGCAGACAAAAAGGTTATACTTCTCCAATTCTTACATTCTCTGAGATCTCCATTTTTGTTCAAGTTAGATCACAAATCAATGTTTCCATTCCTTTGGTACCGATTTTCTTCTTCCCAGATCTTATCAAACTGGTTGTGTAGCATGTCTACTGATGCCTTATTAGGGTCTGCGTTGGTGGTCTCTGTTGGAACACCGTTTGGATTTGCATCCTTTCCGTCTTTGAGATGGCTGATTGATCTCCTTATCTCTGTCTTTGTTGCTTTGTAAACAATATTGGAGAGTTATTTCTGATGGTGTAATATTTGGTTGATTTGTCGGTTGATCAGTTCTTGAAAGTGCTCTTTCCATCTATTAACTTTTGCATGTATCAGTTAGCTATATGTAGCATTTCTCTATCTTAGTTTTACTGGAGTTCTGCTCTTCGTTTGGTTCCTGGTAGTTTTCTAGTTATGCTATAAACTTATTTCATGTTCATTTGGACTGCTGCTTCTTTTCCCAGATTGTCAATAAAGTTCTTTCTATCTTTGTTTTACTCTACTTTTTACCTTTTTATTTTCTCATTGTACTTTTGTTGTGCTGCTGCTTTTGTTGCTCTAGTTTACTGTGTTTTATGTTTTTCTTTGCTTTTTCTAAGTTTGTACAGATATCCATTCTTTATTTTGTCTTGTTTTCCTTCCTGATGCAGTTTAACTTATCTCTTTCCATACATTTTAGTCTGGTCCCAGCACTGTTCTTATAATATTTGTGAGTGCATCAAACGGTTGGAAAGTTAATGATGGAAATCCTGTTAAACTCTCTTGCCTCAGATGAGTTAAAATTTATTATTTTTAAATTTGTGACTCACTTTTAATTTAAATTTTGATAATATTTTAATTTGAGTCTAATGTTTCCAACTAGAAGGTGGTGGTCTGATACAACATCTGCTCTTCTTTTATTTCGAATATCTGCGGAAAGTACTGCTGATACATAAATGGTCGATCTGGTTCTCTGTTTGGTGATCAGGAGAAACCCAGATGATCTTGTGTATTTTCTTGTAAGATAATAATATTGACTTTTTCGTTAATAGCTTAATTCTGAACTAAACCTTATATATTTCTAAATTGGAACATGCACAATTTAAACTTCTGGTTTTGATCCTGTAGTTGCATACCATTCAAGTGAAAAAAAATTGTGATGATTTAGTTTTCTGTGTAGTTTGGAGAGAGAGAATTTTTTTGTTCCCTTGTCTTTTTTTTTTGCATTTGACCCTTCGGTATCTTCCTGTATCGGTTCATGTTTATTGCTGAACAATGTATTTCTAAACTGTTGTTGTTTTTAAGCCTAAGCTTTAAAGAATGCTGTGGATGTTTATGATATTATCTTAACATTGCACCAGCTGCCAATTCTTGACGATAACATCAACATCAGTGGTTTCATAATAGATTATGAAGCAATCTGGCGAACGTTATTTTTAAACTTTTATAGGAATATTTCCACTGCTCGGCGACAGATTTTACGCATTACACCCTTAAACAACAAACCCTGAATCCTCTTCTCACAGATCAGATTCATTAAATTTGATTTTTGTGGTCGTGCCAAGAATTCTTATTACTAAACCTATTGTGTTCTACATTTGTTGAATACAACTGAAAAGAGACCATAAACGGATTAATGAAAACTAAATCTAGAGTGTAAGTTGAGGCGTAAAATTTAAGCCTATTATGGTATATTGAATTCAGATCAAATCTTTACATATTTATTCGAAACATTAGCACACATAGTAAAATTATCAGGCTTTTAAGAGTCGCACATCGAACATTTTCAAGACCCAGTTGTGTTTAACATAGGTTGTTAAATGTTTAGTATGGGAAGTCCGAAGCAAAAAGCGGATTATGTTACAATTGAATTACAATTTGGGCCTTTTATAGCTTGCCTTAGGGTTAGACAGTCATGCCATATCTTTTTGCTATATTTATTTTTGGTAGGTCAGTGTGCTCGCAGTGAAATATGTTTTTCTCAAAAAGATTTACATTTTCAAATGTGTATTATAACTTAATTGACCGAAAATTGTGAGAGTCACTAAGAAAAAAATAATTAATGCTCTGTGGTGGTTCGGAGGGAATCTTAGACAAATAAACATGTAAACAAACATCCTAATCATTTTCAACCCCTCGGTGGTGTTATGGTTAACGTAATCGCCTCGAGTGAGGAGGGTCGTGGTTTCGGCATTAAAATTGGCACTGCTGCTTCTCCGCTAAGCACGAAGCATTTAGGAGAAAGAGCAAAAACTGGTCTGCCCAAAGTCAGAATAATGTGCCTGTGTAAAATGGCATGTCTTTCTGTGGAATGCTGCTTTCAAGAGCTAGTACGTTAAAAATCCGCTCAGCGTGTGATTTCGGTACAAATCAGGGCTTCTTCATCATTTCATCAATATGCTCTCGTCCTGAAAACGCTTGAAATATTTGCCGCTGGGCATTAAGAAAACATTCAATCAATCCTAACCATTTTGTAAATAACAAATATTCACTTGTAATATTTTGACCATTTTAATTTTAATATAAGACATATAAGTAAATGTTAGTGATATCTTATTCTGGCGGAGTCTTTGCTTATTCAGTGACTTCGACCTTCCATTGATCATAATAATTATGACACAAATAACTCCATTTATCAATATTGATTGTGTATGAAATTATTTATTTTTTATATCTTTATTTTGATTTTTACTTAATATTTAAAAGATCAAAATTAGTATAACAACACTGAAGGTTTGTGATTTAGAAAATTTCTTAAATAAAGGTGAAAATTTTTTAGTGTTAAAATTATACTTATCAATGTTGTTCAGCTGAAAATACTAAAGTATCCATCAACTAAATTTATTTCAAGGATAACAAAGGACGAGGCAACATTTTTCCCAATCACGACTTAATTCCCACACTTACTATATGGCAAATATTATAAATTAAACAAAACTATACACAATTCTGGGACAGGCACAGAAAACATGTGATGGTGTTAAAATAGTTTAGTGGGATTCCAACCATCTATACCAACAAGTAGTCAAAGAAATAAATCAGACAGCAAAAACATTATAAGACAAACTATAAAAAGGCATTCAGTGATGAACCAATAGCTCACACCCTACAGCAAGTTCACGACGACCCCTAGCGTCGACATTAGAGTTACTACTTAACCATGTTAACCCTACTAACATGATTGCAGGAGAAAATCAACGTGTCATATATTATATTCAACCGATTAGATATTTCTGTAATACTATCAGCCAAAGCCTGAAAAAAACACGTCAGTTACAAGAAACAGTTAAGATAATTGCATGAACACCTTTGAAATTCAGGTTTATTTCAGTGTACTGGAACTGGTTAAGTGAAAGCATTGATAGATTAGATTGTCCAGCACTAACTTGGTTTAGATTGGGATGGCTGTCTCATTACAATCGTACCACACTTTTTTCTATATTTCTAAAGTTTTCATGTTTAATTCACGCATACTTCGTGGTGAAGAAACATTGAAACCTTTATATAGAACATAGCATCTTGCTTTTTAGATGCAGGGATTTATACAAAAAAACTCGGTACATGGCTACTGAAAAAATTTTCATTATTCGTTTTCTTTAAAAAAACGATATTCCATTAAACATGACTCTCCTATAATTCTGTTTAAAGACATTAAGTCTATCATGGACTATATAATTAAAATCTACCAATAGACTTTATAAAAATATCAACGTTTTAGTTGTCCCCTGGTTCAGCACGCATGGCTGTAATGGAGTACACACAGCTAAATTAATTTCAAAACCTATATACTTGTTAACGAATTACACTAATTAAGAAAAAGACCAAATTATAAAGACTAAGACATCACTGAATTGTGACTCTCTCAGATTGAACTTTAGGTGAATTTCAGGGATTGTAAAGCTTTTTAGGGTTTTCTTATGCCGTTAGCATACAACGAGAAACACGAGCTATGTGACAACTTTTTAACAAGAAAATACAATGTACCTTTAAAAATGGTTACTTGTATTAAAAAACCATCTAGCCATGTTGTAATAAAAATTGAATATATCATGTTATTTAAATCATGGCTGGGGTGGTCATAGGCACCCTTCTCACATGAATATAATGAACTTTTAAAATTTGCTTTCATCAGCTTGGTATAATTGCCCTTCTGTTACTCTAAAGGGGATTGATGTACATGAAAAAATATTCATGGGAGCTAGAATACATCAGTGCTACATCTATTCAACGCAGTTAATGCCTTGAAAACTCATAGTCAAGGCAGTTATTGTCTTGAAAACTCTTCTCTTCACTTTAAATACATCAACAAAATGCTTTAGTGTGTGAGCTGATGCTGATCAGAATACAATGTTGTAATTATACAAGACTAAAGTCTGTTGCACAAGCCATATATTATATCTTACAACAGAACAAGCAACAAAATTCACAATATTTTATGTATTAATACATGGTAAACATGTATTTGATGGCATAAAATCCCAGTACCGAGCCCACAACAAGCTAAAAATTTAATTATCACACACGTTCAATCTTAACATTTTATGTGGCGCGAAACGACATGTCCAACAAATTTTTATTATCACTGACGGCGTAATGAATACAAAATTAGGTAACGATGCTTAATGGTGTAAGGGAGGTAACACAAACAGGAAAATATTATATGTAGCCAACCCTTGACACTCGATTCGACCACTGTTCGTGTATCGTTTTTTACCACGAACATATTTTGAACTGTTAGTATTGTTTGTCATTTGTGTGATGTCTTTAAAAAGATGTATCTGACCGATTTAAACTACCAAACGTTTACCACCGAAGAATCTTTTTATTGCAATATTCACGGTTTGTGTGGGTTTGCGCCTGTGGCTTTAACGTACACGTACCAGCTGAGGGTTATTTGCGATAGTTTTCAAAAGAGGGTAAATTATTTGAAGATTAAGGAGAGAGAAATAACAAATTAAACAGCAAAATAAATTTACTCGGTACCAAGTAAATTACGCCGTAAATCGTGTGCATATATGTGCGTAACGGGCGTCTCTGCAGAGGCGTAACAAAACGCAACGTCATTTTGGGAACTAATTGGACGTGAAAAATAATTCAGACGGAGTTGTGACGCAAATGTTACTGTGATTTTTTTTTATATCGAACGTTGTTCTGTCATTTATAACTAACTGACGGAGGCAGTTTTTGGTTAGCGTGAAGTTGACGCTAGTTCGACGTTGAATTTTCTTTAAACTAACGTCATTTCTAAACGATTTCTTCCGTCAACGGGTTGACCTCAAAATTTAACCTTGACCTACATTTTATGTAAATTATATGCAAATGAGTTGGTGACGTCATGCATAAATTATGCAAATTAGATGATGAAAACGAGGCGGTCACGTGATACCTACGTCCTTTCCGTTTGCCGCCATTTGCAAGAAGAAAGAAATAATATTGATTTAGTTATGGAATAATAAGATATTTGTAATCACACGCAACCTAGTCAGATATACATAGAAGGGTGAGTTATTATTATCCTGTCTAATTTTCAATGATGTTTTGTATCACGCGGGTTTTTCCCGTACACCATTTTCTTATCGTATGCCTACCGGTGCATGCGCAAATTTCGCCTGTAATGTTTAAGCGATTTCAGTCTCTCTTGGTGGGCGTTTTTGAATAAAAGAGGAATAAAATTCTCGAAGAAATTGTTGTTCTTGCATACAATTCACTAAAATTAAAATTTCTAACTGTCTTTGACATGTGTAAATGCTTATATACTAACCTCGTGTCTTTGTCGGTAATTCGCACCGTAAAAAATATTCCACCAGATGATTTTTGTTGTTGCAGACAACAGTGCTGAAATGATTTAATTTAACATGAACAACATTTAACAGATTATGAAGAAAAATTTATTGTTGAACCGTACAAAAAATGAAATGATCTCAAACTAAGTAATATTATATTTGCAACCAACAAGCATGACAAGTATGTTGAACTTGAATTTGAAGCTTATTTCACAGAGGTGTCATTCCAAAAGGTATATATTTGCAGAAGTCTTGGCAGGTACCCTATCTCACCATACATGAGCTTTCTCTTAAATGGAAATTTGTTTCCAGTGCTTCGATAAAAAAACTTAATTTTAACTTGTGCAAATCGATTTCTCACTTGTAATGACTTGTCCAAAAAAAGAATATAACAGTTTTAAGTGTTAAGACAGATGGTTCTCATTTGAAAAAGATAATAGATTAACAAGAATAATCAGAAATCATGTCCCACTTACTGACTTAGAAGAATATCAATTATAATTTGTTTTGATTCCAGAAATACTTTTTCTTAATTATTATTTTTACAAAAGTACCTAAACTTATACATCTATGCATTTTTTATATAGAAAAGTATCATTCTGAATTAGTAAATCAGTTTTTAGTGATAAATATGCATTTTTATTTTTATATTATACCCCTGAAATATTTCTTTTGGTGTAATATGAAGGAATTCCTTTGCAGTTGAAAAGGTATTTACTCATAATTTAAACCAATCAGTTTACATTCGAAATGTAAATACATGTAATAATAGTAGTGAAAAAATTTTTTTTCACTTTTTTATTCTATTATATATATATTTTTTTTTTTTCAATTATTGGAAATAACAATCGATTAACCAAAAATTAAGAATTACATTATAATTTAATCAGAACATAACTAGTGATGTGACTAGTGTACAGGTTGGGGAAGATGCTCCTTTATGGATATTATTTTGATAGTGCAAAACAAAAAAAATTTTAACTTCTCACTTAAAATGGCTCACATCATAAGAAATACAACAATTTTTCCTAAAGAAGTACAATTTAAATTTTACATCTGTAAAAGATACAAAAATATGAAAATTGCATTTTTCTCAGGTTTATTATGTTTTCAAAATTGAAAATAGGTATACCATTCTTAGTAAAAGTTATAGGATTAAGTATGAATATGTTCCATTTAAAACTGAAAAATTTTAATTTTTAGCAGTGCCAAAATATCCTTCATTTGAGGGGTAATTGTCATCATGCAAATATATTCATCTATACATGTAACATCATTCACTTTATCCCCAGTGTTTCTGTTAACGCAAATCTCTGCGTAATTTATGCATTAAAAAAAAACAATAAACAATGAAATAAAACACATATATTCATTTTAATATTTTTATTGTGTTTATTCATTTAATCATTTGAAAATGGTTTTCAATTTTATCAATTTAGATCAAACAATACAAACTGAAATTGTGAAAGTTTAATTTATTGATTTGGTTAACATTTAACCAAGGTTCGTAAATGTGACCATTTAAAAATTCATCTGACCCTCAAAACACACACCAGCAGGGTATGATGACCCTCATCATGCTCATGTCAGAAAAGGTCCAAAAACACTGTCCCCTAACCTGCCGATATTCAATTTTTTGAAGACATGGTTTCTTCAGACAAAATGTAGTTTTTGGTATGAATATTGGCACCATGATAAAAAACATACATCATATGCCTTCTAATTTTCATGTAATTTGTACAAAAAACTCCACTGAAATGCCCCCTACGCATTTCCAGAGATTTCTTCCGGACAACAGGGCTTATAGCTATGATTTGATTATAGGGTATTTAATTCTTTTCAGTTTTTCTCACTTGTGTGATAAACAAGTAAATTATATTTGCCACTTGTCCAGCAATGTTTTGCACTTGCTGCAGACAATGGGACAAATGTTATTGTCAAGCTCTGGTTTCATAATGTAAAAGAGTGATTTGTAAAGACAATTATCCTGTGTCGAGTTAAAATAGAGAAATCTCATTGGTCATCCGACTGCATATGAATACTCGTATACAGTGCCGTAGCATTACCTGCCCCTATAATATACAATCACCTAGAGTAACCTGCCCCTATAATATACAGTCACCTATATTTTCTGACCCTTTAACATATGTATGCACCTTTCATTGCCTTTAAGCTTACAATGCAGTGTTTGTTATGGGTCAGTGGTCAAATACAGAATCAATAGCATGTCACAATGCAGTATTGATTTTCTATGACTAAAGACAAATGAAAGGGGTCACTGGTCAAATACAGGTTAGATGGTGTGTCTATGAATACTTTTAAGGTATAAAAGTTTAAAAACAATTTTATTGTGTTAGTTTGAATTTTAGTCAGATATAATGATAATTTATTTAGATTGAATTATCGACAGTCTTTGTCAGCAGTCAAACCAGGGCACTACATGTACATGCACCAGACATGTTTATATCTCACACTCAATTGGTTTAGTAATGTATTGCCTAATCTAGCAAATACATATGAGTTATTCTGCAAAACCACACACAATAATACACAAACAAGTCCTGAAATGATGATTTATTTGGTTCTCGATTGTTTTAAGGTTCTGCTCCTGCCTCACCTTAAAACAAACAAGTCGACCAAATAAATCATAATATCAGGACTTGGTTTTGCGTATAACTTATACTATCTTGACTTGTTAAGTTGGGCAGTAGTCAATGCAAGTCACATGACAATAAATGTGACTTGGCTACTGCCCAACTTGACCAATCAGGCCAAATAAAATAATATGTATGGTTCCCGTCAGCCGACCGACCCTAGTTTTTTGTGCCGACCCTAGCACTTTTTT
>JAULBM010287804.1:0-26570 GCA_032357055.1 Geukensia granosissima | reverse complement strand
TGCAACCCTCTATCAATAAAATCTTGATAGGAAGCACAAGCCCTGGAGTAGCGTATCAATTGAGAGATATACACTATTCATTTTTGCATGTTATAAGGAATTCGAAGATACCAAAGGGACAAACAGAAATCTTTAAGTCAGAAGACAGACAAGACCATGGCCAACATAATGAAACGAAAGACAAACATAAAACACACAACATTACACTGAAAACTAAGTAACCATACAAAAACCTAATCCTAGTTTAATTACCTATACTCTATGTCAGAGTTTTTTGAAACGGGTAAAAAGGTTATGAAAGAAAAACTGTCTGCCGTATTCTTATAAAATAGAGTTAATTTTGTAGAAAAAAAATGCAAGCAAGATGTAATAATACTTTTCAGCAATAATGATGTTTTTTAAACTGTCGAATTTTAATTTCTACGGGGATTTTACATTTGTTTGTCGGAAGTGGCTCTTTGAACGCGCCAACACGAGACCGAAAGTAGACATTGTCAACGAAAAAGTCCAGATTAGAATACTCATGTGAGAGATCAAACCTGCATGTTAACGTCAGACCGAGAAGAGGTTGAACTTATTATTTTTATTACCGATAACAGGTCCATAACTAGTTGAGATACACTGATACCATATGGATACACCAATTCGTGATGGTGATCATAAAATTTTAGGAGGGACGAGTTCAACCTTCATTGGATGAATCCTTATGAAGTAGTTTATGCGACAACAGCAATGCTCTCTTCAGACAATTCTGATTCTTGGTCGATTTTTCAATCACAAAACATCATCGATATAGAGAAAAGTAAAATTAAACGATGTGGCCAATTACTTTTTGTTATTTCGCATGAGTCTCTGAATTAATTCTGCTTCATCCGAGAACGAAAATCAGTCGGTTAGTAGGGGCACATAATTTGTGCCTATTTGAATGCCAACGGTCTTTTGAAAAACTCGCCCACTTAAGTAATTAAATTTGGATTTGATAATATGCAAACATGCTTTGATGTGAACCTGAAAAAAAAAATTAAAAAGTAGTTCTTTAATATGAATCACGAGAAAATGTCTGAACAAAAGAAATGTGGACAATTTTAAAAATTAGTTTATCTAGGTCAAACTTAAGCTATCCTGCCAAAAAATGAAGATGACCGAATCTGATGTTAAATATCCGTAGGGAAATTCAGGGGCCGATGCTAGTATGTAAAACTTTGTTGCATAATGTAAAACATAAACCGTGGAATTATTCTTTCTTTTCATTTAAAATAAATACAAGGGCAGGAACTCACATATAATTAAGCATAGCTCGAAAATCACATTCTACAAAAGCCTGAAATAGAGTCCGGCTAGAAATCCGTTCCTACACCGGTTGTGACTAACATTGATTTTGACTATACATCGGCATTTTCTACTGAGCCACTAGTACAACAGGAAATGCATATCGTTTCGGAGCACCTGAACTGACTCTGGTTTTTATAGGGTTCGTGTTACTCCAGCTTTAGTATTCAGTCTTTTGTTGTGTGTTCTATGTTCGTTTCATTTTGTTGGCCATGGTCTTGTCTGTCGTCCGATTTAACGATTTCTGTCTGCCCCTTTTGATATCTTCGAATTAATTTTTATAAAGTATTTTTATTGAGAAGCGTTCACAATGTACTCTCAGTCTCGCGCTAGCACGTGCAAAGAGCAACTTACGGCAAACAAATGGTTGATTTTTCAATGTAAAATCCAGAGAATTAAAATCTCGGCGCAGATGAAAATACATCGTGATTGCTAAAAAGGAATTATTGCAACTTGCTTGCATTGTTTTCGGTTTACAAAATAAACACTATTTATAAGGATACAGCAGAGAGTTTTTCTTTTATAACCTTTAACTCATCCCAAAAAAATCTTTCATAGAATATAACATTTCAGCCTAGTTTAGACTATTTTAACTTAGATGTTTCAGAGGACAAGATTTACATGTGAGATGTTTACGGATCACAGCGAAAGAAAGAAACGACGACGACCGACAGCAAGTGTTGACAATAACTCACCTGGATCAAAAGTATACCAAAATTGCATATATCAATATTGCCTCTTTAGTTCAAAAACTGTCTTCTCTTGTTGGTGGCCATCTTGGAGGCCTTATTAGGAAAGGGTTACAATACTTGACATATTTGTTTCTCTGAAAAATATGTTTTATGTATCGTAAATCGAAATAAGTCTAAGTCTGCTGCTGATTTCACAAAATGTCGCAAGTCTAAGATTGACCGTAAGTGTAGAAACTTCAAAGGACAGTTCATTATGACGTCTTAATTTACGATAGAAATTACACTTGCGACATTTTGTGAAACTGACTCCTCAGGTGGCAATCTTAGATTACTTGTCAATAAACACATACACATATCTGAATGTTTAGCCATTTTTGGTCATAAGCTATTGTTGTTACCATAAAAAAACTGTATGTATTGCCCATGTAAGACAGGCAGGATTACTTCCATATATGGAAAGAGGTCATTAGAGGTCAAATAGCCCGCAAAAGCTTAAAATTTGTCTGGGGAGAAAACAGAGCACGGAATTTAACGGTAATTAAGATTTGAATATAATCCCGAAGTCTCATCAAGTTTCTATGGTCGGATTTTTCCAGCCGCGAAATTCATTTTTCTTACCGTAACCAATAGAATTAAACATTTTTGCAAAATATGATAAATTCTTTGAAAAATTGTTAAATAAATTTAACCGATGGTTAGAATTTGTTTTAAAATTAGAATTGGAATTTTCTAAATTTAAAATTTTGCAAGTGTTTGCAAATTTAAGTAACTTTCCCCTTTTTGGTAATGTTCTTGACTGTTAAATTAGATGAACTATCAAGCGGCCAGTTTCAAGATAGTTCATAAAATGCTGCCTCCAAAAATTTTTTTATTTTCCTTAATGGTTTCAGAGATATTTTGTCAATACAAGATACCCTTATAAAAACATAATATGCTCCAAATACTATAATTCTTTAAATCTTAATATATATTTATGTAGAATATAAAAAATGTGGGAACTACTTACAAAATTCTTCTTTGAAACGTGGTGCAAATCTTTTCAACTCCTGTTTACGCCCACCAATCATGCTAATTGGATACCTTAACCATATGAATTTCTAAACGAAGTGAATCTCACCGACAACACACATGTACCTTACAAGCCACCAGTTAAAAACTTAACAAAAAGTACGAAATAAATGGGCTCCTAAATGTCTAACTCAAATAAATATAAATTGGCTTTTATAGTACTTTATTTGAGTCTTTGACTTCCTATATGTTGGTTATTATGCTACTGATGAGAGGTTACTTCTTGAATTGTACATATAGCATACCTAAAATTTTCCGTTTTTATTCAATATTGGTAATTTTGAATTTTGAAACCACTGCTTTGATGCCTCTATACTGGTAAATCATGTCACCGATGCTATTCACCAACCCAGTTGTCAGACTTGTCTGACATGATATTGATCAAATAGTGTTTTACAGAAATTTGCTGCATTTACTAAAATTCTAAAGCACTGAAAATACGGAAAGGCTTCGAAAAGTATTGCACTTGGTAGTTGACCCTGGCGCCGGATTTTGCTTTCCATTTCGATTAGTTTGGATTTGAGTGCTTCTTTTGTTATTGTTTGGATCTTAAATTTTTCTATGTTTCGGTTCTAATGCTACTGACGACATGTTACTCTATTGCACTCCTTGAAATGTACATGTAGTATACCTTCCTTAAATTTTCCATATTTATTCAAAGTTGGTAATTTTGTATTTTGAACACAAGATCTTGGTGGAATAAACGTAAACAGCTTGTATACATTTAATAAATGAAATATCAAACGACGTTATTTATTATTCCTAAAATACTACACAAATAACAGATAATTTTCTGATAAATTAAACTAATAAGTAAATTAGCATCTTTCTCGCTCATTCAACACATGCACACAAATCTTTGCATTGCTTTGGCACTTAAATAAACAAAAGAACATTTACCGGGTTTTGAATTTAAATTTCAAGTCAACGCTTCCCGTAAATCTGATAAACATTGACTGAACTGCCGGCGATGTCTTTTCCGTCGTCATGTAATTTGTCTCTGTCTATTAGAGTATAGTTCTTTTGATTCTTCTGATTTTCTAACCAAACCTTCTTTTGCTGAATTAAAAATTCCGGATCTTTCTGCATACTGGATATCGTAGCATAGAATTTGCTGTGAGGTAGATTACGATAAAAATACCAATCCTGGAGATGTACAGCTGGATGATATGTTTTATTTCTAATCAACGATTCCATACAGTCTAGCACTAATTTGTCTTGATACTCGTCAAATTTGTTAGCAAATAATTGTTTTTGCCCAACAAGCCACGACAAGTCATGTCTGCTAAATACGCATACTCCGCGCACGAATTTTCCTGCGCACTTCACCTTGTCACTATCCCAAATCATTGCTCTCGATAGAAAGGTGCCATATCTATGACGAACTTCGGACATGTATCCACCCGGAGCCCATGGGAATGTATTAACTGTAGCCCAAATATTTTCTTCTGGTGAATACGTGTCATTAAGCCAATTGATGTAATCTTTGACAACGTCATCAGTTAGTACAAAGTTAACAAACTCTCTTGAGAAAGCTCCATAAGCGCTCCCTTTACTCATTTGAATATTATATTTAAATGGTAACTTCTTCTTCTTTGTGTCAATTATCTTATTACCAGCTATTCTATGAACTTTTTCATAGCGCCATCGCAGAAATATTGGCAGAGTATAGGACTCAATGTCGTTAGCTCCGTTTAATGCTTGTAGAATTTTTACAATTTCATAATTTGATTTTAAAGGATATTCTTGTCCTGTCAAATTAATATAATACTTCCATTTAACAGGCGACTTTGATACAATATTCATGCACTGGAATTCACTTTGCATATGCGCCGAACTGCCATAGACTATATTGATTGGATTTTGGACAATGTGTACGTTTTCCAGACATTTGCCAATATTCACCATAAGGTCAGTAAGAATGTTGGGCGCCTTACCATCTATGTAAATGCAGTACACATTATGAGAGCGGTAAATTGTTCTCAGCAATCTCTCCGCTTGTTCTGGAAGGCGATGGAATTTTATAGCAAATGCTAAAGGAAAATCCCGCTCTTCTCTTGTGACAGGAAAAGTTTCATAGCCATGTGCAAGTTTAAATAAAGAGCAATTTGACACCAAGTGATGTAAGCGGCAACTTGTGGGCAGTGTCGTAGCACTATGCGAGTAGATTTCGTTTCCACCCATGAAATAAGAAGAACAAGTCTCTTCATTTCCTCTAATCGGCAGACAGCTGTCAATCAAAGGATCTTTGTTTTGGACATTAGCTTCGTCGCACGATCTCGTCCCTTCATATCGGAAACTTTTAAGTTTACTGTTAAAAATTTCGTTTTCAGATGAAATTGGTTTTTCGTCATCCAAACGAACCTGCCTTCCTGTGTTTGTCCATAAACCAAGAAAGGTCACGAATGACACAAGTTGTATACAGCAGGTTGTAATGCACCAATTTCTCAATGGCATTGTTACAGGAGGTATGTCCCATTACAATTCCTCTAAAAATCTTAAAGTTATGTTTTGCTCTAAGTTATCGACGTAATAGTCATGTGATCTGGTCTTTCCTTGCAGTGCAAACAGCTGTTTCTCTTAATGTTGTTTACAAGATTTTTAATTATTTTGTCTTCCTCAAGCAGTTATCATTTTTGTTTTAATATTTGGGTGATCCGTGTATTCCGTTTACGTTGCCCCTGGAAAAGATATTATCATATTTAGATATTTACATTTTACGGGCTATAAAACATACAAGTCAATTTTAACAACATAAAAATCTCATGAAATTTATTGATAGTCAAGGTTTTTGTATCCTCCGTTTTCCAAAGTCCCTCCGGATGTTTCCTTTTATAAATATAGTAAAACACGTTTCTGTATGTGAAAAACGTTTGTAGGCCGGACATGAATGAAAAATAAAAGTTTGAGTGCAAACAAGTACACCGACTTACTAATTTTCATGAATGGGTCTATACAAGTAACACCTACTTCTGAGTAATAGGTTATTTTCAGCCCTTTTTTTGGTAATCATTTCAGATGAACAATAGGTATTGCACAGAATTTCGGTTTAAGGCCTATTCACACAGTCCATAGTTACTTAGAGTTTGCTTAAAATGGCTATGAAATTTAGAATATTAATTGCTTCAAATATAATTTAGAAAACTGTTTCGTATTTTTTATATAACCTGTGTAAATGAAGGTCGCCAATGAAAATTATAATTTTTAAGTTAAAAGTATAGGTTTTTGTTGTTGTTTTAATGTTTTTGTGTTATGTTTTCTGTCTAGATTTGTCTCTCATTTGCTCTTAGGTTTGTTTTTGGACTTGTCACATTTTGATGGACCTTCAGTATCATTACCTCACCTAATTTTTCAGGAACATTATTCAGGACTTGCAGGATATCAATAATTTGGTTTAACATCACATTTTTATCCGACTGAATATAGGCCGAACCCGTATGTTTTGGCTAACAAAACACATAGACTAGGATATGTATACTTAAGAAACTTCTCTGATTTGATATTTGAGTGCATTTGGATTTTTAAATATCTAATTAACATTACTATGTCTGCTTGGCTATAAATGATATTTTTACAATTAAGTCAGTCGGACGTGTTTTGATTGATGTCGTAGCTTAAGAGAACCAGGTTTGTTATCCATTGTGTTTGGATTTTGAACTAGATATCAATAATTATGTTAAACATCACATTTTTATCCGACTGAATATGGGCCGAACTCGTATGTTTTGGCTAGCAATACACATAGACTAGGATATGTATACTTAAGCAACTCGCTGATTTGATATTTGAGTACATTAGGATTTTAAATATCTAATTAACATTACTATGTCTGCTTTGGCTATAAATGATATTTTTACAATTAAATCAGTCGGACGTGTTTTGATTGATGTCGAAGCTTAAGAGAACCAGGTTTGTTATCATTTGTGTTTGGATTTTGAACTAGCTGTCAGATACAGCGAGTACTTTTTCGAGGTCGGTACATTTTTTGTCTTTTGTCTCTTGTTTTATTTGTTATTGCCTCCGTACAGTATATCGAATTCAAAAGTTAACCCTAATGTAGCTGGTTTAAAAAGTTAGTTTTTATGTCGTTTTGTCACATCACTGTCCCAGGTAAGACGTGTTGGATACTCACAAACATAACTTATGTGCCAGTCCCAATCCAGGAATCTGTAACCCAGTGAATTTCGTTGCTTTTTTGTTTAAGTGTAACATATTTCACATTGTTTACTTTTTTAGCCGATAGTTGTTAGCTTTGAATATCATAATATTTTATTTTTTTAGCCTTTTACAGCTTGACGTAGGATGTGGACATGTGTCCATAACTGAAGATCTTAGTGCAGGCCACCTGTAGAAGTTTATGATTTACAATTTTTGGATGGCTGTCTCATAAAAAGCCATACTACATTTCCTTTATCTATATCTGTAGTTTAACTTGGGTATTTTTTCATCCATTTTCTCAAATAATTGTTACTGTCAATAATGCCAAAAATTAAGACATCTTTCTTGGAATTGCATTCAAATAACAAACGAACGTAAATGTCACGTTTACAACAATTTTCAGGGGGAAACGTCATGTTTGCTTTTCATCAAAAATTCACAATTAAATGTTCTTTATCATTTCCTGAAACTTTGTGTATTTGATTATCCGTGTAGGTCAAGTTGAGGACAAGTGCCTGGGGATTTATATAGACGGTGGACATGGAATTAAAGTACAAATAGCAGTAATTGGGTTGTATTACATATGTAGTTTTATTGAAGAACCATGTGACAACTATTCTTAGCCTAAAGCAATTTTCAATTTGAAAACAAGTTCTGTCTTAACAACATTTAATACAGTCACGTTATATTACCTCACTATTTGAATATTGCCATATACAGAAAAGCATGAAATGCGAAAATCTAAATATATTTACAAAGGTAACAAACGCAAAGTTTCAGCACGGGAGCAAGTTTTCTACATCTGAAAATCCCAGTTTAGGTACAATACTATTTCGATACACTTGTCCATCTTTCAAAATTTTCCTACAGATCATACGAGTCGGTGGCGTCTACCCTTGTCTCATCTACACATTAACAAATTACACTGCAAACAGTAGTAAATAATGTTTTTCTAAGCATGTTTTATTAACTTTTTTCAACTTACATTTTGATGTATTTTCAATATCTTTATACACCACAGAACCTTCATCGAATTAATTTTGGATTTTAGGGAGCAACTATTTGATTATTTTGAGGGCACGCGGGTAACTTTAGATCGTGGTATTTTTCGGTGCATTTCCTGCACTATTTTATTTAATATTCAACCGTATTTGAAACTTGGGTTATTGTCATCCCGCCTTTTTTTCCTACCAATTTGAGCCTGCCTTCTTCACAGAAAAAAATACACCCAGTATTTTTATTTCATTCCTTCCTAATATTGAATATCAATATGATCAAATGGATTCCCTAACATGTCTTTTTCTATTCAGTCAAGATATCACGGATGTCTAACTCAAACAATCAACTCAACCATGTCGGTTCCTCAGCGGTCAAATGGATTTGTTGGAAGTGATAAATCTTTTAGTTTCCCGTTCAGTCAGAACGGAAGGCCATAAATTAATTATAATCGAACATGAATCAGTTGATATGTAGGAAGTAAACAAAAAATATAATTTGGATCGCGATTTTCGAACATTTCCCCTAGATATTTTTGTTTCACCGATTTTTTTATCGATTACACATTATTTGAACTATGCATGAATGAAATTGTTCAAGTTCGTAATTGTCTTCTTTGTAAACACAGTTGAATAAGTTATAGCTGTAAGCTAAGAAAGACTGAATTAATTTTACCCTTCTTTTCAATTAGAATGTCAACAAAAAGTCATTTTGTGGTAATTGATAGATTTCATAGCAATTTTTATCAGATTAGAAGATTGATGTTAATACTTATAACATTACTAGTTGCTGACGATTGACTCTATGTTTTAATAACTTTGATTCAGGCCTATTTACATTGTATTTGATCTTTAGCAATCCTTTTAAGATCTTTCAAACGTGGTCAACATAAATATTGGGTTGGTTTTTGTATGAATTATAAGTAAGGTATTTCATTCATGCCCGCTCCTGAATTCCTTGGTCAGATTAGTCGTATCTGCTTATGGATTAGGTAAATTAAATCTGAATGTCAATATAAAAAATTGTTATTAATTTCTTATGCTCTTCTTTCTGATGCAGAGACAACCCTTAGCTTAGTTTAAACTCCTATATTTAGATTGTTTTAGTCCAGATGTTTGTTATTATTAATTATCAATGTATTTTAACCGGATTTCCAACATATTGACTTCGAGCACTGGTGGCGAGTTGTAAATCAACATAATGTCCATACAGTGCATCAAATTGATATTGGTACTTTGTAATAAATTTATGTGGTATAATTCATGGAAAATAAAGATAATCTAGCGTTATATCCGATTAAGAAATGATTGATTGGTAAAATGTTGCCTAACGCCTGCGAAAAATATCTTATGCATAATGAATGCGAAAGCAAATTCATAAATGGATGCTTTGTACCAGACCAACACTCTGATTTTTAACGTGCTAGTTCACGAAGGCAACAATCGAGGACGAGCCACTTTACCACAAAACATTACTCTGATTGTTAGTCGACCAGTGTTTGCTTTTACTCCTAAACACTGCGTTCTTAACAGGGAGCAGAAAATATCCGATTCAAAGTCTTTTGTTTGACCCTGACTGGGAATTTAACCAATGACCTTCCACACTCGAGGCCTAACACGTAAACAATAACACAACTGAGGCAGTCTATTAAGGAATAACTTAGTCTAAACACAGTCTTTCAAATGTGTCATTATTGCTTATTCTAAGGTAGACAAATTGGTGTCAATGTAGAAGGCACTATAAAGTAATTAAAATAACAGTAAAATAAACTTGTGCTTTTAATGCTTTTTTGCAATTTCTTTCATGATGAGCGTATCCACTGAACCCTAACCCAGCGCTTTTGCAAAATTTATTTCAGACCACAACTACATAGCTTCAGTATGGACAGACTTTCATTTATCAATGCTTAAATTGACAAAAAGTGTAACAATGTATATAATCAGAAAAAATCTAGGATTCAATATGTTATGAATGTTCGAAAAATTAGCAATGATAAATCATTTATATTTAATACGTCACTGACTTTTTGTTCGTTTCCAGAATAGAGAAAATATGTCGTCTGAGCTGACCACCGTGTTATCAGTTTAGCTATCACATGACTTGGTTGCTTGAAGCTGTGAATGATCGCAGTATTTATACATATTCCTTAGAAATATAAAAACAAAACCAAGACATAAATGTCTTTTGATCAATCGTCCAAAGATATCTTATTATCACTCTCTACCCCTCATACTTTAGGTTTAATCGCTTGGACAGGGCATTTATTTTAAAGACATTCTAATCGTGGGCAAGGTTGTACGCAATCAGACCACAATCGGCCAATCCCGGCAAAGCACGGAATCAAGTCGAAACCGAGCATATTTTGTAAAGCAATGCAAAGAAATCGATGATACAAAAGCAATAATGAAATTGTAGTTTTTCCTACGTTTTGTTTTAATTAACTAAAATCGTCTGGATGACAGCAACAAAATGCATTCCTGATACGGGATATACATATTTTTCGCACAGTGAATATATTATCAAAATAATAAACCGCAATAAACATTAAATATGATTAGACATATACACAAATATAAATTTCTTGCCTAAGGAAATTCACAGTTTGAATATAACTGATGCTGAATCGTCTTTTTGCGCTTTATATAGATGTTAAGTTGTAAATAAAAACAGAGAATATAAAATTTGACCTTTTTCGTCAAATTGGAAACATTAAATAACTATAAATGTCGCATATCTTAATATTGTATCAAATGGCAACACATTCAAATTCATCTTTAGGACATGAAAACAAAATAAAATTTGTTAAAAATTAAAATTCCTGGCCATAAGACAAATATATTGCAAATAACCAACAACAGCCTCATAGACAAGTAGGTGGACTTTGTACATATTGGTACTTTCAAATATTTATTCAAAAACTTCGGCGGAAGTACTTCTGTAATCAACTACAAAACAAAGATTAAATCGTAATAGAAAATTATGAAATAGAAACCATAAATAAATTTAACGTAAAAATGTCATAACGTCACAAGGTATCGTACAATAATCCTAAGGACTGAACTATGAAGCATCGTGCAATCTTCCATAACATCGTATCGAGCGAACGAGTTTTCACTACACACTGTTTAAGCCCTCCGAATATCAGAATATGCCTGCTTGCGATATGTTAAATACTTGTATATTACTTTTCCTGCAGTCGCCAAAAGATTCAAGTCTTTTATCGTTTTGACTCCGTTCATCCATTCAAAAACCCTCAGGAATACCCAGTTTTTACAGTAATTACGTACCGCTTTATTGTATACAGCTGTTATTTAAAACTTGCTAAGAATATTTTCCACGGAATTTTGATATTTGTAACTGAGTACATTGAGAAGAACAACTTGTTTGTGTAGAGCTCAGTATTTTGACAACTCCTCCTATAGAATGTTCCTATATACATGTATTTATTATATGTTACTTGAAATTTACAATTTTTTAAATTCCTTTGAAAATCAAGGCGTGCTCTCTTTTTAGCCTAAATGAAGAAGTGGAATTAAATGTACCTTAGATTTAGTGTCTCTAATTCTTTAAGAACTTCGCATCTTTAAGCTGGTTT
The DNA here is from genome assembly GCA_032357055.1 of Geukensia granosissima. Taxonomy (NCBI): domain Eukaryota; kingdom Metazoa; phylum Mollusca; class Bivalvia; order Mytilida; family Mytilidae; genus Geukensia; species Geukensia granosissima. The sequence goes on along the minus strand of JAULBM010287804.1, from coordinate 14,732 downwards.
TGAAAAGACTGATTATGGAAAGGCACATACCGTTTTTGTCTTCTTGCCGAAACTATTACTTTTTTCATTTTTAAATAATTGAAAAAATGAATTTGACCTAAAATTCGACGATTTTCACAGTCTCGATAGCTAAACCTTCAAATTTCCCACCGAAGCCTGAATTCTGAAGATTGAACTATTTAGACTGTAGAAGAAACTTCTGTTACCAATGACTACCAATGTTAAATCTGTTACCAACGACTACCAATGTTAGATCTGTTACTAATGACTACAATGTTAGATCTGTTACTAATGATTACCAATGTTAGATCTGTTTCCAATGACTGTCAATGTTAAATTCTACTTATCTATAATATTGCTATCCAACACTCGATCTATTGTTGTTGAATTGTTAGACGTTAAAGTAGTTTGTGTTTTCAAAACTCGCATGCCTTAGTTGCACTTAGCTCCTCATTTGCTTAAAATATCAGACCTTGTTACACAACAATAAGTCTTAAGAAAATTGTCGTTTTCAACCAAACGTCTTTTCACCGGGCACAAACAGCTTGTTTTGGTATAAAGTTAACCCAACATTGTCCGATGTGATTATTTTACAAAAATATGTTTTTTCCCTTCTATAGACTTATTTTAACTGTATTGTTAAGATATTAGCACACAGGAATGAGAAAAGATATTTACACTTTACGTGCTTTACATCAGCTTTTACATTAACATTTCAGGACATATGAATTTTCACAGGATTTGCTACATGGGTTACACGACGGGTGTCACTAGTGGAGCAGGAATTGCTCACCCTTCCGGAGCACCTGAACTCATCCTGGTTTTTGTAGGGTTCGTGTTACTCGTGCTTTAGTTTTTTAGTGTAGTATTGTGTGTTCTATGTTTGTCTGTGTTCTATGTTTTGTCGTTTCATGTTGTTGGCCATGGTCTTGTCTGTCTTCCAACTTAACGATTTCTGTCTGCCCCTTTGGTATCTTCGAATTCCTTTTACATTTGTACTTGATACTTGAGCTAAGTTTGATACAGATAAATGTTTTGAACTTGTTAGTAAAACTGATAAAAGTGCATCAAATATCCCATTTTTATATGTTAAATATTTTTTACATTGAAAATAATATGGAAATGATGTTATAAATGTATTACGAACTAAATCTAAATAAATATATTGTTATATATTGTCTTTTCATAAACATTCTTTCAATATCAATGTTAGGAAAATAATTGTTTTAAGTACCTTCGATATGTAGCAAATATTGGTGCTAAAATGTGGCTAACGACTCTCTTTGCGCTTACAAAATACCACTAAGAATTGGGTATTTTAATGTTTTTATGATTTTGAGGGCCTTGCGGTATCCTGCAGGGGTTTGTAATTTATACTTTTCAGATGGCTGTCTCATATAGACAATTATAGCACATCTCACACTTCTAGATTTACTATTTACAGTGTGTGAAAAATTCAATTGAAGTATATATTTAAAACATTTCGCGCTTTTGATAAACCGTTTAAAACTCTTTTCTATACTTTATACTATATTTTCCAATAACCTTATTAAAAAGAAATTTTCATAAACATGTATTTACAAATGGGCTTTTGATATGACAGATCAAAAATATTTTTACTGATACATTAACCGAGATATTTTCGGATGAAAAAGATTACTTCAAAAGATACACTATTTGTACTTGTGAGGAGATGATAAATTTAGTTAATTTTCTTCTTGACAACGTTTTCATCAGGTTCGGTGATAAAATTTTCCGACAGAATATAAACGTTCCCATGGGCACCAACTGTGTTCCTTTAATATCATGTTTATTCCTTTATTGTTATGAATCCTGATTTATGAACGAACTTTAAAAAGTCTTCTTAACCTGATTAAATAGACCAAGGTAAGATTTCCCATCGCTATCTTTGAAGCTAATAACCTAGACTCCTCCAAGTACGTCATTTCCAGTAATCTATAAAACTATTTTTAAATAAACTAAGCAGTCCGGACTGCAGCAGTTGTCCTTTACTGTATTGAAAAGTTAAAATTAATACTACAATGTACGACTAAAGGGAAATTTGTCATTTACTTTGTTGACGAAGTAGAGTTCCGTTACCATAAATAAGTAAAAATTCACATTTCTTTCATAAATACGAAGATGTAATTTTAAAAGATGGCTGCGTCCTTACTAAATTGATATAAAACGGGATAATGTCCAATATTTATGATTTTAAAAACTTTTATAGATTGATCCTCATCTACCTTTGGTGTTAAGATGGAAGCAAACACAAAGAAAAGTGTCACTTCTCATCTCAGCATTACAAAGTCAGGGGTTTTGAGTCCACATCTCCACATCCGCTCCATCAGTTCTGCACATCAAACCTCTAACTTAGAATAATGTTCAGCATTTACGAAATAAATTATACAGGCCATTACATTATATTCAGCTATAATAATTTAACATTACCTAAAACCATATATTGTTGTTTTTCTATGTTAGCTCACTTCATCAGGTATTCTTATATTTTATTTATAATTAATGAGAGAATTAATTACAAAAAATGTGGACATTTACTTTAGCTTTGAGCAATTCCGTTTGGATTAATAAGCAAATACTTTATTTATGACGACAAACAGGCAAAGTAAACATATCTGATTAACGATGTAAACAAAATATGCAATGCGGTATTGCGCCCCTAATATTAAACATTTCTAATAAAAAAGAATTTCAACTCAAACGCTGCAGCAATATTTTTAACAGTACTTCACTGTTTCTTAACTGAGTCAAGAGACGCTATTCCCAAGAGTAGAAATTACCATTTTTAGCCAATTCACTTCAGCCATTATATATATTAAAATAGATACTTGAAAAATTCTGTCGAACGTAGAATTTAATTTGAAATTACATATTTTTCTACTTTTAACAAGCTATATAGAATTTTACAAAGTTACGTCAATATTTGCGTCGTGAGTTATATTTAATAACCGAAAGTTTTTTTTTCAAAGAAGGAAATTGAGCTGCAGCTCATTCTAACCTGCCTGGCGGAAGGAATAACTTTGGTTTTTTCCAGTCTTTCTAAACATTTTAAAACGATTGAATTCAAAGATACTAAAGGGGCAGTCAGAAATCGTTAAATTAGAAGACAGACAAGACCATGACAAAAAGAAAAAAGAAAACGACAAATAACAAAGTACGAACAACACTACACTGAAAACTAATGCTAATACGAATTCCCCAAACACTAGGTTGAGTTCAGGTGCTCCAAAAGGGTAAGCACATCCCGCTCCGCTAGTGGCAACAGTCGTGTTACTCAGTAGACAAAGCCTATGTATAGTAGCAATCGATGTTAGTCACAACCGGTATAGGACCGGACATTTTAATAATAGTCCTAGTGAAGTCAGATTTTTTTTTCATTGTACTTATTTTTGGAGATCAGTATGGCATTCTGTTTCATAAATAATTAGAAGACAACTGCACTGTATTTTAAGCTATAACGGCGTAAATAGTGGATTTTGCTGTCGCAAATTGCGCGTAGTGGAGTCATATACACGGACATTTGTAATATTTTGAACAATAATCAAAATTTACGTCCGAATACCTAAAAAATACAATACATTTTAATGCATCTGTGACTCAAAACTTTTTGATTTATATAAAAAAAATATCAAAACGAAATTCTCCCCTTCTCAAAGGTTGTGCCGGGGAAAGAATAGGCACTAGGTATCTCCATCCTTGAGGCACTAGTCCTCTAAAAGGGGCGTCCCTGATTGTGGGGGATGTATAAATTCACAACCCATCAAGAGGGAGACGTTAAAGGCACCCCGTGTTGAGGAAATGTCACGTCCTAAGCACGCTAAAGACCCCTTGTAACAGCTCATTTTGAGTGGTCCGTAGGCGGCTAGTAACAAGGCTAAATTTTCCACCACTATCCAACCCGCAATTTTTTCCAGTGGCAGTCTAAAAGTCCCTCACTTACCGGTCCTTTTGTTACAGTCTACAGATTGATTTATTGTTTGCGAACTAGTTTCCGTCCTGAATATGCATGAAATATTTGCCACTGGACGTTAAACAACAATCAATCAATCAAAACGAAATTCTGTGAAACGTTGTGGACCTTTTTCGCTGATAAATATTACTGAAACAGTAAGACGTCTCTTTCCATTGTGAAATGTGAACTACGGACGTTTATAGGCTTCGTGTATGCTTCAAAATCGGATTAAAATTTATCTTAAGGTACGTAGAGATGTAAAATATTTTTTGTTTTATTACATTAATCAAGAAATCTAAGTCAATAACCTTTGCGGACTTCGTCTATACAGATAGTATATTGCAGTGAAATCTACGGAACGGAAATATTCCCCAGGATGCCAAGTTATTATGAACACTTGATAACCAATGAATCTATTGTTCCAATATGGCGGCAGTGTGACGGTTTTTTATTTGAGTTCATCTTAGTTACGGAAAAAAGAAGAATGTAAGCCAACAAATAGGTGTTACATAAGTATTGCGTTAAAACAACAGTTAATGCGTACAATATGTAGCTGTAAATTCGTTCGTGTCCTTGTCTGCTGCGACTTCTTATTAAATTAAGGCTTTCCAGTTAGAATATTAACTTCATATTATCGTAAATATATACTCAAAGATGAATAGAAACTGTATAACTATATACAATTACCATTACATGAACCAAACAACAGTTAACATAATTAAAACAAAACTCCCTTTTTACCCCAAAAATGAAAAATCACCATTTTAATACAAATAATGACGCATGGAGAGTAAGTGGAACCTTTCATCAAATTTCATCAAGATTTGAAAACATGCTATTGATTTTGAAAACATGTGTCAATTTAAAAAATTTGTTTTTGTGAATTCACCTTTTTACAAGACGCTTTAATTTTCCCTCTAAGTTCAAAGAATATGAAGTCATTAATGAGATTTTCTTCTGCGGCATTTTAAATAGTCATAAATCTTAAACTTTTCAAAAAAAAAAAAAAAATTGAATCTAGATCCCCAGTTTCAATAACTATTTAAAATCGAATATATTTAAAGATTTTTTCTATTAGTTTTTAACGGTTTAATTTTAAAGTTTGTCTGTACCTTTAGAAACTTGAATAGAAAAGGTTTATCACATCCAATCTTTAAAGGAAATGCTGTCATTTTGCTTTAAAAAATTGGGTCGGTTGTTTAAATAAACCTAGAGCTTATCTTTATTGAACTATCTTTAGATCTGTGTCTTTTGTACCAACATTTATTAAATAACAATAATTTACTGCGAAATTGAAAAGGTTATATTTTATGGGATATGTGTTTTTACTGTCAACACTTTTTATTTCAGTTCTTGTAAAATGTTTACAATAATTTAATGTGTTTTAATATATTGGCTTTGTATTCTCTATCAAGTTAAAGATTTAAAACCAATGTAGTTGATTTCCAGGAAGGCTTGTAGTCTACTTTTTTATCCTTTGAATGGGAAGGGGGTTGAAGGCACACAAAAATTTTTATGCCGCGTAAGATGCCTGGTCGAAGAGAAGAATCTGAAATACCAAGTTTTTAGATGTTATGATTTTGAACGCTTCATGTTTAAACTTATAATTGTTCTGTAATTATTCCACAGTTAACTCTTTCGTGGCTTTTTACAGCTTGCTTACGGTGTGGATATGTGTACACAGTTGATGGCCAGAAAGTAAGATGGACGGGTGCCACTAGTGGAACAGGAGTTGCTTACCCTTCCGGAGCACCTGAACTCACCCTGGTTTTTGTTGGGTTCGTGTTGCTCTAGCTTTAGTTTTCAGTGTAGTATTGTGTGTTCTATGTTTGTCTTTCGTTTCATTTTGTTGGCCATGGTCTTGTCTGTCTTCCGACTTTTCGATTTCTGTCTGCCCCTTTGGTATCTTCGAATTCCTTTTACCACTTAACGTATAAGCTAAAAACTAATGACGTAAAGACATAGCATACTACGTCAAGATTTTACATCATTTCCTTAAAAATTATCTTCATGTACGTTAAGACATAAATACAAAGTTACTTAAGTTGAATAAACATTGTGAATTCTGTTAATTGATTAATATTTCAAGTAAGATCTCAAAAGAAGCATTAAAAAAACCACAGAAAGTCCAAGATCCAAACAAAGTTAAGGCAGTACTTTAATCCAAACAAATCGAAATAGAATGTCAAATGCGACGGTAGAGAAAACAAATAAGTGCAATTCATTTTGCAACCTTACCGCATTATCAGTACTTATAATTTAAAGAAATGCTGCAAATTTCTGTAAAATATTGTTTGAAAAATTTCATTTCAGACAAGACTAAAAACTGGGCTGGTGAATAGCCTCGAGGACAACTAGTCCACCAGCAACGATCAAATGGTATCAAAACACCTGTACAAAATTTAAAATGTTAAATTAATTTTGTTATGAATATGTGAATTTTGTTATGAAATATATGAAAATAAAAATATATCGGGTAAATAGTATAGGGACTACACTCTAACCACCAGAACGACAGAAAGAATTAACGAATCTAGAAGTAAACACAAGGCCTTCAACAGTGGTGATACACCACTCATTGTTTGAAGCTGTTAATCGCTCCAAATAAATAGTTCGTGACAACTGGACTGGTGAAAACGACTATTATTTCTGGCTCACTCTTATTACTGGTCTAAATGATTAAGGTTAAAAGGTAGCCAAATTTAAAAGGTAAAAACAAACCAAACGTAAACAATACAAATGTACAACATAAAGAGAATAAAAATTTGTCTCCCAAATTTTCGACCCAAAGGGTCTTCGTCCGGGGATAACGAAAGACAAAATGATAATAAAAACATGGCTTCACACATGACAGGACCTGACCACTGTTAACCATATAAAAATAGCTTGGACCTACTATGGAACATGTACATACCCTCAAATAACAATTGTACCGACTATAAAAAAAGCTTGGGCATACTATGGAACATGTATATACCCTCAAATAACAATTGTACAGACTATAAAAAGAGCTGGGACCGACTATGGGACATGTATATACCCTCAAAAAGCGTGTTTAAGCCAAAGGAAACTCTGCATACCAAGCTAATATCTTTAGATTAACGTCGGTATATCAAAACTAATTTCTTAATTGAGTTTGTATAATGTTCTTTAATGATGCCGATTTTCTTTTATTTTTTGTTAAATTATTAACGTATACAGTAAATTATTTAATCATCACCGTTAATGACCATTTTATAATTAACATATTTGGTAATTATTTTTGTACTATTTTGAAAAATATGCAAAAAATAAACAAATCATAAATTTACTCTTACTGGCCACAAATTTTATACATGCACAGTCTAATTTGTCATCATAAATGGGCCGAGTTTTCCCAGGTCGGTCCGAGTTGTCTTCATAGTCGGTCCGAGTTGTCTCCACGTACGGTCCGAGTGGTCTCGGACCGAGTTGTCTTCGGGCTGAGTTGTCCCATTTGCTAATGGACAAAAATCAGGGACTTTAAAATCATGAACGTTGCATTACACATACATTTATCACAATACTGCAATATAGTGCACAGGGTTCGTACAGGGGCTCGAAATCCTTGAAAGTACTTGAAAATGAAAGTTTGAAAATCAAGGACTTGAAAGTGCTTGAAAAAATGAATAAGGTTTCTTGAATATCAGAATTTGATGAACGTACAATTTATTGTTGTAATATATAAAAAGTCAATTAATTTATTAGTCATTCAAATGCAAAAACCCCAAATAGGGGCTAGGGTATAGAAATAGGCTGTTCTCTCGGCATGCAAGTTAAACCCCTGCTTAATTGGCATCTGTTAGTTGGGTGGGTAGTTTAAATACTTGACCACAGAAATGGGCTACTCTGTTTCTCCACCATGGGTAGAACCCCTCATTATCCTAAAGTTTGGGTTGGATGTTTAAATTCTCAACTGGTTCTCCGATGGGAATGTTATTGCCCTGTTAAAAGAACCCCATTCTTTCATCACTTTAAACATCCTTTTACAGCAGCTCGTTTGTGGCCAGTTGCTGAGGCTAAATGTCGTGCACCTACCCTAACTGTCCTATTGTGGCTTGCTGTGGTTTGAAAATTACCCATCCTTTCTCCCAGTTTACCTGTTTTTGATTTATTGTTTTATAACTTGTTCTTGTCCTGAATTTGCATGAAATATTTGGTACTAGAAGTTTACCATCAATCAAATATAGAAATAAGCAGTTCCGTTTCCCTGCCTGCAGGTAGAACTTCTAAAAGGTTGTCCATTGGCTGGTCAAGATTTTTAAAAACTCTACTGACCTGACAGCAATTACCAGTTGAGAAAATTGGTGGTAGAATTCATCATATTAGCATTATTAGATTGGGCAGGATAGATTTATTATTAACCAACAATTTCTGCATGTGATGTTAAGCAATCTATCCCTGTGTTTGGATAAATGATACGATCTCATCACAGTAAATAAAAGTATGCAACAACTCTATGCTAAGCAGTTGCTAAGGCTAAATTTACTACTCCTGCCATCCAGTGACAAGAAAATTAATTAGCTTGACCAGACCTTGTATAATTTTGTCAAGTTGATTCCACCCTGAATGTGAAGAAATATTTGCTACTGGACATTGACTAAGACCTTAAGCTAAACCCCTATATAAGCAATGATATGAACATCCTTTGTCCTTGACAGTCCTGAAAATATGCATTGAAAGTTCTAGAAAAGTGCCTGATTTTTGTTTGGATAAAATGAACCCTGAATGCATGAAAGTAGTTTGTCAAAATGTCGTTAAGAAAAAATTTAAATCTCCCAAATTTAAGAATCATATAGTTAGTTCTTTAAGATTCAAATAATCCTAAAGAATGTTTGCTATGGTTGAATCATATGAAAAGATACAGACTGAGCATATTCCTGTAGATTCAGCAGTTTAGGAATATAAAGTTCCTTTGTATAATTTATCGACAGTATGTGTTTGGTCATTCAGTTTTTGTCCTGTCTGCTACAAAGTTGCGAAAGCAAGATATATGTATTACTTTTGGCCGGTGGTGGGTACAGCATTATTTTTGTTGAAAGCTCTATAACTCTGAAACTTTTAAACCTAGAATGACCAAATTTGTTGTGCTTATAGTTCTGTTATGAAATTGTCAACTAACCACATGACATTTGTCCTTGTTTCAGTGACTTAAACACAGTGTCAAGTTTTCACACTTAGATCTGTTTCTCAGTAATTATACATGTCAGATGAAAAATATAAGATATGCTTCTACATTATAAGGTGTTAACATCAGTCAAGAATATGTCATATGTCCTTGATCTTATTTTCATGGTCCCTTGAGTAAGGTCAAGTTTTTATGCTTAGATCTGTTTCTATGTATGTAATCAATATTGAGTATGCTTATACATTTTAAGGAATGCATGTCAGTCTGACACATGTCTTATTTCCTTGACCTAATTTTCATGAATGAGTGACTTTGTAAATTTTACACATTTTGGTCCATTTCTCAATAGCCGTAATAGCCACACCCAACATCTTTGGTCTACAGTTAGATCTTGATGGAAAGTTGCTAGTCTATCAGATATATTGACCTTAACCTCTTTTTAATGGTTAATTGAATTATGTTAAGTTTTTATGGTAGGTTTATTTTTTAGTAATTACACATGATCTGCCATATGTCATGTTTGACCCTGTTTTCATGGATGAGTGATTTTGTAAAATTTGCAACAAATTTTCACATTGATGTCTGTATAACTTTTATATACAGACTCATTTTATTTTGTCTGTAAATATTTTGTAAGGGTAAATTGAATCTACTATATGTCATATGACCTTGAACTTTTTTTTATGTTCCAGTGACATAGATTAATTATGTATAATTAGATCTTTTTTTTTCAGTAATGATACAAAACTAATTTGAAGATACCAAAGGGGCAGAAAGAAATCATTAAGTCAGAAGACAGACAAGACCATGGCCAACAAAATGAAACAAGAGACAAACATAGAACACATAACACTACACTGAAAACTAAAACTGGAGTAACATAATTCCTACAAAAACCAGGGTGAGCTCAGGTGCTCCGGAAGGGTAAGCAACTCCTGCTCCACTAGAGAGATATACATTACGTATGCAGGTGCGGGTGGAATGTTGCTAGACCTGAACAGAAAGTTTACAGTCAGAAAATCAAAGTCATCTCTCTTGCGGTCAAGTTTTGTTCTTAACCCGCCCTTACTTTCAATTTCTAGGTGTAAGTGTAGGTTAGACATGACAGGACAGCAGTATTTGGTCTGGCAATTTATTTTTAGGTTTTCATGTCAGTGTGCCATATGTCATGTTTTCTTGACTTCATTTTCATGGTTGAGTTGCTTTGTAAAATTTGCAACATATTTCTGTATTACATTTAAGTCCATTTCTCATTTCCTTTTGACTTGAGATTAAGTTTGTTAAACACATCAGTTATTAAATTTACTGATGCAATGACATACTTGTATTAAATAAGGCTGGGTGTTTCCATGTACATATTGGGTTAAAGCTTTATATACCGGCGAAACATTTTAGTGTCCGCACTTGTATTGACAATGTTAGTTTGGTCATCCAGTTCCATTAACAATGAGAGTTAGGTCATGCAGTTTTTGTCTCACCTGTCGCAAAAGTGAGACATAGGTGTTACTTTCCTCTGGCGGCAACATTAGTTTTTTGAAACCTCTATATCTTTGCAACTAAAAAACCTAGGAGGACCAGATTTGGTGTACATATAGTTCATGATATGACCATATGACCTTTGTCCTTGACCTTATTTACATGGTTCAGTGACTTTAACACACTCAGCTTCAAGTTTTCATGCTTAGGTCTATTTCTCATTTACTATTAGTGGTAGGTCAACAATATTGAGTGTGTTTATTGATTATTAGGACTACATGTCAGTCTGCCACATGTCTTTTGTCCTTGACCTCAATTTCATGGTCCATTGACTAGGGTCAAGTTTTCATGCTTCGGTCTATTTCTCATTTACTATAAGTGGTAGGTGAACAATATTGCTTGTGCTTATTGATTTTTATAGGATTACATGTCAGTCTGCCTCCTGTGTTTTGTCCTTGACCTCATTTTCATGGTTCATTGACTTGAGTAAAATTTCATAGCTGATCAAGAATAATTCCCCTTCTTTTTCATGTTTTCAAAAATTTCTGACTATTGATTTTTTTTATTTATATGTCCTGGGGGTATTACTTGCTGGTATATATCTTGATTAGAAAAATTTTTTGTCCAGGCATTTATAGGGTCAAAGCTACATATACAGGCGAGACATTTTTGTGTCCACACTTGTTGTTTGTAATCAGATTTTGATTGGGTTTGTTTCAAATGATTCCGTATGAAAAATGAAATCTGTTGGTCCAAGCATTTTTTGTAGCATTTACCTACCTTTGTATAAAAAGGGGTGAAAGGGTTAAAAATGTGATTTTCCAGATGAGAAGCTATAGCCTTTAAGTAAAATGCCAATGGATTTTTTGTATTTCTTACTGTTCTCATGAAAAAAGTGTCAAGGTTGCAAAAAATGGAGTTTTCTGTCCATCATATTACTGGGTCCAGCACTTTCCTGTGTCTGTATTATTACAATGCCCACACTTACATGTACCATAGTGTTCATTTGTAAAACATTCTCAAGTTAATGGGCGGCTGTCATATCATGATGCCATAGCGAAGCACTTTCAATTTAACCTAATTATGCTAATATTTAAATTTTAGTTATCTATCTGCAAAATGCAGCAGGATGACGTACTGGAGAGATGAAGGACGTACTTCTTACCAAAGTGAAAGGGTAAGGACTTCTGCATCCACACTTAGTCCTATTGATCAGCTACTGGCAGTACTAATGAGGCTCAGACTTGGACTTTTGTTCAGGACCTAAGTCATAGGTTTATTATATCTGTTTGGTCCTGCTCTATGATGTTCACAACTTGGATCTCCTTACTGCATAAAGAACTTGAATTTCTTAACACATTTCCAAGTTGTGATATAATCGACAGAACAATGCCCTGGGAATTTAAGGATAAGATCAGTAATCTCCAAATCATCATTGACTGTACTGAGATTTTCTTGCAAAGATCTTCCAGTTTTATCAACCAGGGCATAACATTTTCAAACTATAAACACCATAACACTGTTAAATTTTTAGTTGGTATAACACCATCAGGTGTGATTTCTTTTGTTTCTGAGGCTTTGGGTGGAAAAGTTTCTGACCGTGAACTAACAGAAAAATGTGGCTTACTAGTTCTGCTGGAACCAAATGATTGTGTCATGGCTGACAAAGGATTTACAATCAAAGATCTCCTGGAAAAACATCAATGCACATTGATTATCCCACCATTCAAGACAAAAGATCAGTTTACACCTGATGAAAATTTTTACACTCAGGATATTGCAAGAAAGAGGATACATGTGGAAAGATCTATTTGACGGGTGAAAAATTTTCACATTCTTGAGGGTATAATTCCTCTGTCTTTAGCACCTGTGGCTACAAAAATATTTCAAGTATGCTGTTGGCTTACAAATTTGGATACACCTCTGATTAAAGAGAAATAAAGAGAACCCTTAATATGACATGTGCATAAATTTTTTTGAAGTTTTTTTATTTCAAAATTGATTTTAATTGCTTTAAATTTTTTTTAGACAGGCAATTTTCTTTCTGAAATTTGTTCCAACAAAGCTCATTAGTTTTTCATACGAAAAAAAATTTCCTTCTCAAATATATTGCATGGTCTCTGAGGTTGGACTGACAATTTCTCTTTGAATTTTTAAAAGTATTCCCTTCATTGATAATCCAATATATCAGGAGATTTTTAATTGTAAAAAATTACAAAAAGTCTTTTACATTGGTCAATTCTCAAAAAATTTATTATTTATCTGATCTTTTAAAGTAGCCTTAATGACCAATATTTTAGTCCTGAAAAGAGTCAAATAAAGTCTGATAATCACTGATTTATTTTTTATGACCCATTTGAAATAGTTACATGTATATTCCTTTAAATTATAAAATTTGTTTTTTCTTTAAGTGGCAATGAATGTGTATTGAATCTATATTAGAGTTATTTCCCTTTAAATACAGTTAAAGAGTTTAAGTGTAAATTAATTGATATTAGTTGAATCAAAGTATATTTATTTATTTATTTACATATTGTTTTGTTTTTGAATAAAAATTTATATCTCGATTGCCTTTAAATCTTTTTATTTATATTGAGTTATCTCCCATACAACAGCCAGGAAACTCATTTTATTGAACAAATTATATCTTAATGGCAATTATTTTAGTACAAAAATCTAATATCCCTCTTTCCAAATATATCAATACTGAAAGTGTGCAAACAAAAGAATGCTGCATTTTACCATACCTTCCAAAAAAGTGGTTGTGATACAGTACAATGTAGCTGCATAAATTTGTAAATTGTCATTTTCTTAATGTTTTCAATACACACACAAAAAGTGATATATTTTGACAACCAAAAGTTCAAGAAAATTTAAATTAACAATGTTAAGTAATAAACAACCAGAGGCTCCGCGGAGCCTGTAATCGCTCACCTGACAAACTTGGAATTTTTTTTGTTACACTGTCTGCATGTTTGCACTTTCATATGATTGCAAAGGAATATATGCATAAACTACATATTTTATTGTTTTTATGTGTAATAATCAAGCTGAAAGAAGTTAGGACATCTAAATTAATTTTTTTTAAATTTGTTACACTAATTGAGTGTAGTCTGCATTACAATGTTTGATTTCATTTTTTATACAATTTTTATTTTTTGTCAGAGAAATGTTGATATCCTTCATCTATAACTACAGAGGTTGGTTCATAATATTATCCATTCAGTCACAAATATTTTCCCAAACAACAAAAATTATCCTTTCTTAAATATCAGACATGTTAGTTTAAAGTATTGCATATTTAAGAGTTGTAAATTGTCTTTATTTATAAGGCTTTCATTTACTTAAGTGGACCCACCCTATGAGACTCATAAATGCTCTTACATTTATCCTCAACCTAACCATAACCAATCCCTGAACCCCAAGCCTTACCCTATCAAAATATAACCCATAATCTAACCCTAAACATACATCATTTCCTAAACCTCAAGAACTGTGTCCTCTAAAGTAAATTAGGGTCATTTACAGTGGACCAGCTAGCTAAAAATAGGATGGTACAGCAATTTGGTGTTTCCCTCTGCCATTTATGTGCCCCCTATCTTTTGTGTTTTTGGGATACAAGAACATGTAAAACAGGTAATTTCTAATAAAAACAAATACTTTATGGACTTGATCTAATCTTATCTATTAGAATTATAGACAGGCTTAATATTACCTAAGGTTACAATGTATTTGGTATTTCACCTATTTTATTGATTTAAACTGTGCCCTTTTCAGATCTTTTCAGTTTTTAAATCACATTATTACCTAATACTATATATAAATTACCTATCTATTTAATATAATTTAGTTTTAACCCCAATTTCACTTTTTTTCTGTGGATCAGGCAATAGAACGTCGATTCTAATGCCCACTGAAATAATCTATTGCCCGCAAGCTTCTTATTGGCCCATTAGGCCTCATGAATATTTATCTTATTAGGTAATAAAACAATTATTTAATGTATAGTCAGGCAATAGACCAGAATTTTTTTCCCTCGGTACTGGGAACAGCTCAAGTGTTCTATTGCCCTCAGGCTTCATGCAATAGAACACTTGAGCTGCTCCCAGTACCTTGGAAAAAAAAAATATTCTGGTC